>VSMD01126642.1:0-62373 GCA_008750895.1 Mirza zaza | reverse complement strand
TGTATACCATGGAGTACTATTCAGCTCTAAGAAACAATGGTGATATAGCACATCTTATATTTTCCTGGTTAGAGCTGGAACCCATACTACTAAGTGAAGTATCCCAAGAATGGAAAAACAAGCACCACATATACTCACCAGCAAACTGGTATTAACTGAGCAGCACCCAAGTGGACACATAGGTACTACAGTAATAGGGTATTGGGCAGGCAGGAGGGGGGCGGGTATATACATACATAACGAGTGAGATGTGCACCATCTGGGGGATGGTCATGCTGGAAACGCAGACTTGTGGGGGGAGGTGGGAAAGGGCATTTACTGAAACCTTAAAATCTGTACCCCCATAATATGCCGAAAAAAAAAAAAAAACAGAGAAATGATCATCAAAACCATGATAAGATACCACTTCACACCTATTAGGATGATGGCTACTATGAAAAACAGAAAACAACAAGTGTTCACAAGGATATGGAAAAATTAATGGCAACCCTTATTTGCTGTTGGTAGGAATGCAAAATAATACAGCCACTATGGAAAACAGTATGGAGGTTCCTCAAAATACTAAAAGTAGAACTACCAATGATCCAGCAATTCCACTGGGTATATACCCAAAAGAATTAAAAGCAGGCTCTCGAAGAAAGACTGGCACATCCATGTCCATGGCAGCAGTGTTCACAAAAGCCGAAAAGTGGAAGCAACTCAGCTGTTCACCAACAGAGGAATGAATAAACAAAAGGTATATCCACAAAATGCAATATTATTCTACAATAGAAAGAAAGGAAATCCTGTCACGTGCTACATGGATAAACTTTGAGGACATTATGCTAAGTGGAATGAGCCAGTCCAAAAGAATAAACACTGTATGAGTCCACTTACCTGAGCTACCTAAAATAGTCAAATTCGCAGAAACAAAGCAGAATGGCGGCTGCCAGAGGCGAAGAGAGAGCTACGGTTTAATGGGCACAGAGTGCCATTTTCACAAGATGAGAAGAGGTGTACAGATGGACGGTGGGGACGGCAGCACACAATGTAAATGCACTTAATGTCAACGAACCATACAATTAAACATGGTTAAAATGATCCTGTTTTGTTATGTGTGTTTCACCACAATACACAAAATTACAAAAAGAAGGAATGAAGTACTGATATAGGCTGCAACGTGGATGAACCTCAGAAACACCATGGCAAGGGAAAGAAGCCAGGCACAAAGGACCTTTTAGAGGCAAGGTCACGCTGTACGAGCCCACTGCTAGGTAATATCTGGAACAGGCAATCCAGGAAGACAGAGAGTAGACTGGTGGCAGCCAGGGCTGGGGGAGGAGGCAATGAGGAGTGACTGCTTACGGGGAATGGGCTTTTTTATCTGGAATGATGAAAAGGTTTCCAAACTAGACAGAAGCGGTAGTTGCTCAACTGTACTAAATGCTACCAAACTGTACACTTCACAATGGTTAATTTTATGTTATGTGACTTTCATCTCAATAAAATGAATTTTTTTTTTGCTTTTGAGACAGTCTCACTCTGTTGCCCAGGCTAGAGTAAGTGCCGTGGCATCAGCCTAGCTCACAGCAACCTCAAACTCCTGGGCTCTAGCGATCCTCCTGCCTCAGCCTCCCGAGTAGCTGGGACTACAGGCATGCGCCACCATGCCCGGCTAATTTTTTTTTGTATATACATATTTTTAGTTGGTCAATTAATTTCTATTTTTTTTTTTTAGTAGAGACAGGGTCTCGCTCAGGCTGATTTCGAACTCCTGACCTGGAGCAATCCACCCGCCTAGGCCTCCCAGAGTGCTAGGATTACAGGCGTGAGTCACCGGGAAAAAAAAATGAATTTTTTTAAAAAGAAAAAAAGGAAAGAAATCCTGTCATACACTACAACATGAATAAATCTTGACATCATGCTAAGTGAAAAAAGCCAATTTCAAAAGGACAATATTGTTAAGATTTCACTTATATGAGGTACCTAAAGATACCAGATTCATAAAGAAAGTATTAACAGAACAGTGGTTGTCAGGAGCTGGAAGGGGGAGGGAGAGTTAGTGTTTAATGGGTACAGAGTTTCAGATTTGCAAGAGGAGAAGGTTCACAAATCTCTGAAGGAGTTTTGCAACACTGTGAATATACGTAACACAACGAAACTGTACACTTAAAAACAGTTAAGATGGCAAACTTTATGTTATGTTTTTTATCACAAAAATTGTTAAATAAAGCTACAACATATTTGGGGAGAAAAACTGACACAAATAACATGGAAAAACAGAATCCAGAATTGCTCAACTGCTTAATACCCCAAAACTCCCCCATATTCATTTAGCCAGAGCCTGCAACAAAAGCTGTATTTTTTTAAAGTTCTAAACTGTCAATTAGTATCTGGTGTTCATTGTTTTTATTATTCTCAGAGCTTCCAGAATAACTGCTCATGGCTAAAAGCAACTTTCAGTAATCCAATGGGTATTTCATCACCTGCCCATCAATATTTAACTCTGAATATAAAAGCAAACACCCTGGTCTTCCAAAAGATGAGAACAAACTCAAGCTCAAAGCCCTCAAAACAGACTAAACATATATTAGAGGGCTCCATGACCTTTAGCAGTTACAACCAAAAAATGGGGACTCTCAACAACACGTTCCTAACCACTGTCCCCAAACCTGACCGCATGGCAATCATCCCACGTGGGCCTCGCAGTCAGATGTTCTAGTGGAACCGATGTGTGGTGGGTCCTGGGCAGTTGAAAAATCTCCCCAGGAGATTCCTGTGCAGCCAGACTGAGCAGCACTGGGCCACAGCGTGGGCTGGTGGTAGCCGGGGCAGTAAAGGAAAGACCGACCACAAGCAGCAAAGTAAGGAAAGCCAATTAGGATGGGGAGGGGGTGACAGGAGGAGGCTCCTGAGGCCCCTGCAGTCCTTGAAATTTAATTTTAATGCAGTCATTCAAGCGCAATCGACAGGCAAATTCCTTCACCCTGCACATATTTCATTTATGAAATTCAGTAATTAGTACTGGTCAGCAGATGCGGCAGCTCTTAAAATACAGGAAACTAAGCAGGTCCCAGCAAGCCAGGCCCCTTCCCTACGGGGACAGCGGGCACTGGTTTAGAAGGGGCCGTGCGAGACGCCGGCTTGGTGCCTGTGCATGAAAAAAGAGGGAGAAGTCAGCTCCCAGCCAGGCCTTCATTCCCACCTCTGCAGGCACCTTCCCAGGTGAAATATACTCCTTCCCGGGGTGTGGGACATGCTCCCAGGTGAAGTGCATAACTCCCTGGGATGGAGAAGAACACGCGCTTTACCGAGCGCCTGGGAGTAGGGGAGTGATCCGGACAACATCTAACAGCCCCACGAAGTAAGCCTGGTGCTAAACTCCATCTCACAGAGGAGGTGACAGAGACAGAGCAAGGTGCTCATCCAAGGGCGCACATGTAAGTGGCAGAGCTGAGACCTGAACCCCACAATGACTCCAAAGCTCAATGCTACCCACACTCTTCTACCGAGCGGTCTTAGCGGTCCCCCAAAGCACAGCAGGTGCACAGCTGAGTAGACACTGCTGCGCCCTGAACACATTCGATTCGTAACAAGTTACTAACTGCTGCAAGAGACCCAACCCAGGAGATTCAGGCTTCCACTGAACCCTCCCTCTTGGAAAAGTTACCTCCCGAGCAAGGGTGAAAGCAAGGAGGAGGAACAAAGAGAGGAAAGGGAAACAGATTCCCTTAACACACAAAGAAAACTGCTCACTTCACAGCTTCCCTCCTCAGCCAATAAGAACACCCCCCCCAAAAAAAAAAAAAATGTAAAATGGAGAAAGCTCCAATCTCCAAAGGGTGAGTTAGTGACACTATAGTAATCTTCCCCACAAGGCTTTCCTCTTACCTCGCTCTCCCTCTTTTCCCTGGACTTATGCATTTTCCACGCACCCCAAGCCCCTCCACGCCTACCCCACTGGCTAAAGGGCTGGCAGAGCAACTAGGAGCGACTAGTTCACCAAGTTCCCACAGGATGAACTAAGCACCTCTCACCCGGACCCAGTGAGGCTGCACACGCATCGAGGTCATCCTCCCTCCCTCAACCCTCCTGGAAATGACCACAAGGACCCTCTGCAGGGGTCCCCATTAGTCTGTGCCTTCAAACTTGCCAAATAATTGAGGACATTTTCCCAGTTCCTCCTCCTGGCAGCCTAAGAACACTATGTTCTGGATTAAAATCCTACCATTTGTTCTTGACATTCCAGGACAGTAGACAAAAATCACATTTCTAGTGGGACCTGGGTTCCTCCTTTAACTCGGCAGGTCAGCTTCAAAGCCTTGACAGATTGCCTGAGCGGCTCCCTTACGCGAGCAGTGTCCAGTCACTTCAGGGGCACTGACGGAGGTGTGGGGCCAAGCGCGGTGGCTCATGCCTGTGATCCCTGGCACTCTGGGAGGCCAAGGCAGGAGGATCACTTAAGGCCAGGTTGAGACCAGACTGGGCAACATAACGGACCCCATCTCTAAAAAAATTTTTTAAAAATTAGCCAGGCATAGTGGCACATGCCTGTAGTCCCAGCTACTCGGGAGACTGAGACACAAGGATCGCCTGAGCCCAGGAGTTCCGGGTAACAGTGAGCTATGATTATGCCACTGCACTGCAGCCTGGGCAACAGAGCGAGACCCTGTCTCTAACAATAATAATAATAATAATAATAACCAGTCAGCGATGAGCTCCAAAAGACCAGGGATGTATTGAACGGAAGAAGCTCAGATGCCTAATCCTGCATCCACCCTAAATATTAATGGGTAGACCACTCCAACCACTTCAACCTAGGTGATGGTTTAAACATTATCATCTAAATGCAGAATCATTGTACGATGATGAATTGATGAAAAGAGGGTTAATAATGAAAAACTTTTCTAAAAAGAGCCAAAAGGGACAAGACTGCCTAGAAACAATTTATAATTCTACTCCTCATCTCTCTCCTGTACCTGCACAATCTCTCTCCACTCCTCAGAAGTGAGGCGGCGCCTCTCCCCACGAAGGCACGAAGATTTAATAGCTTAACTTATAAATACAGATGGGGTCTGCTCGGCTGCAACAGCAATGGAACAGTTCTGGATGAAGAGGCAGACACTCCTGTCTCCCCTAATTCCCTGTTCACACTAGACCAAGGGGAAAAGCCAGATTCACACCCAGAAATGACACCGACTCCCTGCCTTGATGGGCAGCAGGGACGCTGCCAAACCACAAAGCATGGGCTGTTACCAACCAGAAACCGAGCATGCAGATCCCAGCGTAAAAGGGCAAAATGACTTGCCAACCACAGCTGTCACCCAGCAGGAACAGCGAAGGGGATGGGGACGGGGAGAGGGGACAGGGGCCCCGATGCTTGAACGGCGCAGCCTAGTCCCCCACGTGGCAGACCCTCCACGACCGTGGCTCTTGGATGTTCTAGCCTTAGCTCACCAGACCCAGGCTCATCTCCCTCATCCAGAAATACGGACACAGGGCATATGAGAACAGACAAAATAACACCCTAAATGCTCACCACGCCCCAACCACCTCTGTGACCTCACGTTCCATTCACCAGCCTGCCGCCCTCTTTTGGTTGCCCAAGGATGCCAAGTAAATTCTGGCCCCAGGGTCTTTGCACAGCACCTTCTGCATGTCTGGACAGCTCCCTCCCTATCGTCATGGCTAGATCCTGCCAGCCATCAGGTCTCCCCTACAGGTCCCCCCTTCGCCCCTTCCGGGGCACGACCTGCCCCTCACGGAGCCCCATGTAGCTCTCTGATGTTGGCTTGGTCGCCCCCTCCCTTGCACCTTTTCCAGAATGCACATTCCCAGGCCCACGTTTGCCTCCCTCTCCATGGGAGGAGGAAAGGCAAGACAGCGGGCTGAGCACGTGGGATGCTCACAGTCTGGCGGGACACAGGCAATCCCACAGAAAGTCACACAGAGGCTTCAGGCAGGTCGGGGAAGTCCCGGGTGTCCACGGCGGTGGGGGAGGCTCCCTGGAAGTGCAGAACCCCACCCCATGGGCATGCACCCCACATCTGCAAGCCCAGAGAGAGGAGCTCGGGTCTACCCACAGCTCTGGTTCCTCTCGTAGGCAGCAGGCACCGCCTCCTGCCATTCACGCAGATCAGAAGACTGGACAGTACAGCCTGCTGCAGCCCTGCCCAGGAGACGGGCCACGCTGTATACGGTTGGTCCTCCTCAATCCAGATATACCAGGTAACAATGCAGTGTCCACTCTTACTCCTCTGAAGGAACCAAATGCTGACCACCTGCCTCCACAGGCTCCGGGTGCCATCCTACAGCAAAGACGGCTCACTCAGGGAAAGAGCAAGGCCTTAAATGGGGATTCTAAATCTTGAAACATTTTAACATACTACAAGCATCAGGGGGGCTGCAGGTGACCTTTAAAGGTCATCTCTCAATCCAGCTCCCCTGTTCTATCATCCCAGCTCTCTGCTCCATCATCCTGGGTGTCTGGGTCCCCTGCCCTCTGTGAATGCTCCCTGCTCTGTCATCCTGGGTCCCCTGCTCTCCGTGCATGCTCCCTGCTCTGTCATCCTGGGTCCCCTGCTCTCTGTGCATGCTCCCTGCTCTGTCAGCCTGGGTCCCCTGCTCTCTGTGCATGCTCCCTGCTCTGTCAGCCTGGGTCCCCTGCTCTCTGTGCATGCTCCCTGCTCTGTCATCCTGGGTCCCCTGCTCTCTGTGAATGCTCCCTGCTCTATCATGCTGGGTTCCCTGCTCTCTGTGCATGCTCCCTGCTCTGTCATCCTGGGTCCCCTGCTCTATCATCACAGCTGCCTAACTGGCACTTCAATGTGTATGTCCAGTGCATATGACCTCCTGACTGTCAGCTGGGACAACGGCTATGTTTCTAGGCTTTGTCCACCCTTTGTATGTGTGCAGAGCTCTGAGTCTGGGCTTCCCTCTTCTGACAGCTACTTCACTCCCTCCCTGGAGTAAATAAAAAACACGGAACATACAGAAGGTACCAGAGGCAGATTCTCCTCCAGCTCAGCACTGGGGGAAGGGAGGGAGCCCACTGCGAAAGGAATGGAACAGCAGGGGGTCCCGGGGTGGGGTGGGGGGCAGCTCCAAGGCCTTGGGAGGAGATGACTTGCCTGAATGTCTGTGGAACTAGAAAGACAAGGCGGGACTTGAAGCCGGACACCCATGAAATGACCCCCATCGGCTCACTCGATCACATCCATTAATCCATTAGGCCTGCTTTGTTCCACGGCGCCCCTGGGACCTGACACTGCACTCTGACCAATTACAGCATCTTAAAAGCGTAACCCAAACGTGGCACTTGCCATACTCAGAGCCACAGCTTCACCTTAAGCAAAGAAACCGCGACCTTCCCAGATCCAAGGCGATTATTCCATACGGCCCAAAGGAGGGACACTGGCCATGCAGGAGGAAAAGCCGGGGACCCCTGCACCTGACTCACACCTGATGTCACCATGGACCCGTGTGTCTGCTCCAAGCAAGCCCCTTCTAGGTCAGAGAAGCATGGCCGAAACCGGCTCCAGCACTGCCTGCAGGAAGGGAGAGCGAGCCTGTGTGCGCGCAGAGAACGGCCCTCACCTGACCCCGCAGCCCCATCTCCACCAGCTCCCTCCTTTCCTCCAACCCCCACTTGCAGGCGAGGAGACGCAGGCCAGCGTCCCACAGCTGCTCAGTAGTGACGGCAGGATTTGAACCCAGGCCCAATGTGACAGCCCAGGCTCCTAACCACTGTGCCATCCTTCCAGGTAACGGTCAGCAGAATCAAACGTCCAGGCTTTTACACAGATTGTTCTTCCTTGAAATCATCAAGCTGTGTATCTATTAATCTGCAATCCAGTTGGAAATTGTCTTAATCAGACCTATTAGCAAAACCTCACGAACACTTTGCTAACCGACAGAGCTAGTCCTCCGCCCTCACGGGGGGTACGATGCGGCTGCCACATTATGAATTTGTCTTCTGCTTGTCACTCACCTGCAGTTTCAAAAGCAAGCCAGAAACTTATCTAATGAAACCAGAAGAACGTTTACTATTAATAATTAAGACCTTGTGGAAAAGTTTTCAAATAACACACTCGGTTCAGATAATAACAGCACAAGGTGTTGAAAAAACCAATCACCTATAAGAGTTGTTTTTTTTTTTTAAATTAATTATACAGCCACAGAGTTCAAAACCAAATCCCAGTATAAATTTTCAAAGGCCAGTTACAAGAGATTAAGGGGTGAAACTGGGAAATAATCTCTCAGCCATCAAAGACTGGCGGGGGAAGGGCTCCGCTCCGAAGCATCTTGCACACGCAGCATCCACTTGGCCCTCACATCAGCTGGCTGGGGGGCCCTGATCAGCTCCCCCACCCTCTATGGGACTCAGTTTCCCCACCTGAAGAAGGAACAAAGAGCTGCAGGAGTCCTTTGGTCCTTACACTTCTTCCCAGACAACCCACCTGTCTAGGAACGAAGGTCCCAGGCATAGTACATGAAGGCTGGAGGTGCTTTCCAGGAAAGTGGGTTTGTCCACTTGAAACATGGCAGACAAGTGTGGCTGCGGTGAAGGCACATGCCTGTGACATGCGAGAGGAGCCACATGTGGCGTGAGAACGCACTGATACAGCCTCCCAAGAGTCAACACTCTTAGGGAGCACCTCTCCACCTTGAATGCAACAGCTAACATCATCGACAGCAGTTAACACTTTTAAACACTTACTATGTACACACCAGGCACCATTCTGAGCATTTTGCGTATATTAATTTATTCATCATTCAACAATCCCATGAGATAAGTAAATGAGGAAACTGAGGCACAGAAAGGCTAAGTGACTTGCCTGAGGCCACGGAGCTAACAGCTGTGCCAGGTATCTACTTTATCACATCCACGGCAGAACTAGAATGACACCCTGCAACCAGATGTCTGCAAGAGCTCCCTGAGCAAGCCTCCTGGGCTCTTGCTGTCAAACCCAAAGGCTAGGACCAGAAACAGGTAAAACTGTTCCCCAAACCCCTAGTACCCCCAATATGGATTGATGGCATTGCCCTGGCAGCCCTCTGACACTCAGACTTCCCCCTGGCACCAGTGCTTTGGTGGTCAAGTGGTCAGAGCAGCCGCTCCTTGGAAATCCCACAGCATGACACCCAAGGCCTATGTCAGAACCTGCTCCCTGGGTCACCGGGACTCGGACGATTTCTGCAGGTGGCTCTGATCCCGAACACACATTAGCCCTCCACCAAAGCCTCCTCCTCTCGGCAATACCCTAAAAAAAAACTTACAGTGCTGATGAGAGCTTTGCTTCCAAAAAAACAATGGCACATTTGGTAATGATGCTCAGTGCTTTCCAACACTGGAGTAAAAAAAAAATTAGATCTTATTAGATGATCAAAAATATCCTTCTGGGGCCAGTACGGGCAAAATGACTCCACGCGCTCCCCATCACCAGTTAGGGAGATAAATGTTTTAAAATAAAACCCATGTCTTAGGCACAAACGCTACTGTAATCATGACATAGTCGGATTTATTCCCAAGGACAGGGGAAACTTTACCTCTATTCCCTTTCTTTCTAAAACAAAAGACACCAACTGACATCTTCCCAGGCAAATGCTCAGCGACCCACGTTATTTCCATTCTAGCATGTGGCCTCCTAAGATACCAAAGTGCAGACAGAGGCCGAGCCTTGGCAGCCCTCCGCACAAGGACATTCCACAGGACCCCTGATGACAAAGAAGGCCTGAACGGCCACAGCTATGCCCCTTTCATGATGCCCAGCCTCAGGCCTGGAGCTGAGACCACCCAGGAATCCAGACTATACCCCCCTTGCAGCTCCCTGCATCTTCGTCACCCCCACCAGCAGTTCCAGTGGAGGTTAAGAAGGGGAGCACGAGCCCCAGAAATCAGCACCTGCCAGGCCTGAAGTTGCAGCTCCGCACCAGTGAGAGGGAAACCTGCTATTTGTAGCTTGAAGGTTCAGGGCCTGTAGCTCTCCTGCCAGGACAGGCAGACCTCACTTTCTCCAAAGCCATCCTGAAGGGTAGTTGGAGGAACATTAAAATTCCAGCCCCTACTTTGCTACTGCGTGACCTGTGGGACAAGCGAATAACCTTGGGGTTTATCAGAAACTGGATGTGCGAATGTGGGAAGAAAACCTGTTCCTGACATTCCTCCAGGCATGCTGCAAAGCAAGTTAAATGAGCAATGGCTCCAAAGCCTTTCGGACATCTCAGTGACAAGGCTGATGTAAATCTGAAGTACCACGAATTATACCTTACAAAAAATACGCAGTATCATAACTTGCCCCAATCTCTCATTTACAAATATAAAGTATGAGGCTTTAGCAATAATATCCTGTTGGGGAAACGATAACAAATATTTATTCCAGGTTTCCCATCCAGCTTCCTAAATCATCCATAGCTCTTAATGGATAGCTTGTGATAGCAAGCAAAACTGCCTAAGTGAAAAATCTGGCATAAAGAATGAACACAAAGACATGCCTGGCAAATGAGAAGGGTGCAGACAAGATAATAAAACATCCTACTGGGAACTCCGGTGGGTCACAGGGTCTCTGAGCCACAGTCTACATAGAAGGACGTGATCTCCCAGACCACCTAACTTACACTCCACCACTACAGAGTTCCCCAGAATTAGCAATTTTCAAAGAATTCAGATAGTCTTTACAGAAGAAATGGCGACCAACGTAAGAACATTCCCCTGGTGACACAGGTGGTAAGTCAGGATCTTATGCAACCTCCAAAGCATCCTAAGAAAAGAACCATTGTGGAATATTCCTAAACAACAGAAGAGGTGGGAGGTGACATGCCTCTAGACTGACCCAATCACAAACCCTTAAACTTGCTTTATAAAAAAAAAAAATACTAGTTTTTGGCTGGTTCGTTAATTTAAGCTACATACATCTGTAAATTTCCTTTTAAACAAATTTTTTAATGAACTTTTCAAAAGTATCCAGAAATAAAACAGCATAATGAACTCCACGAACCCATCAGTCAACTTCAACAGCACGTCTGGCAAATCTTGTTCTCCCATAACTGTTCCCCCTAAACGTGATATCACTGTATCTGTAAATACTTTAGTTTGTATTTCCAAATGAGAATTTTTTTAAAACATAACCCTGATGGCATTATCACCATTACTAAAATAGGAATGGCTTAATTTCATCTACTATCCCAGCCTTGTTCAACTTACCCCTAATTTTAAAAGTATCTCACTCAACAAATGTTGGTTTGTTTTATGATTGTAAGATCCTTGAAGGCAGGCAGTGTTTCTCTGCAGACTCTAGCACTCAACATGGTAATATGTATGTAGAAAATGCTTCTGAATGGGTTCATGCTCACCAGCTGCTCATCTCTCTAAAATAAAAGCCAGAAGTACTTCTGTTGATATGGATTCCAGGCATTGGGAGTAAACAGATGCAGATGTACACATTCAAACGAGGGCTGCCAGTTTCCTTTATCAGAAACAGAAGGCTCGGAGCTGAGTTCTCATAAAGGTGGGTACAGCTGTCCTTCAGTATCCTCGGGGGACTGGCTCCAGGAAACTCCAAAGACACCAAAACCCAAGGATGCTCAAGTGCCTTATATAAAATGATGTAATGTTCCCATGCAACCTATGCACATCCTCCTATATACTTTAAATCATCTCTAAATTACAGTGTAACTGCTATGTAAATAGTTGTTATACAGTACTGGTTTTTAAAATGTATATTACTTTTTATTGTTGTGTTTTATATTTTATTGGTTTTTTTTTTCTCCAAGTATTTGCCATCTGCAGTTGGTTGAATTCCCAGATGCAGAACTAGCAATACAGAGGGCCAACTATAATCTGACACATGACAAAAGGGAAGGCCATAACTGGTCAAGGAGAAGATGCTCTTCTCTCCCTCGCCTGTTTAACACAGGAAGTTAGAATGTGTCTCATGATCAATGACATCCTAAGATGCTGTGGGCCAGGCAATGCCCATGACACACTACTATCAGCGCATGTTCCCGCATCGAAATCCGCAGGATGTATGTCAATGGCTTAGAAGAAAATCCCAGAAACAACAATGAAGCACTCTTAATCCCCAGAAACCAAATCATGGTGGGAACGGAATGGATGGTGAATTGGAGAGTTAGGCAAAATTCCCAGAAGAGTCAAAAGTTGGCTAACTCAAACATAATTTCCAAGCTGTTATAAGAGTCCAGAACCAATAGCTTTTACTGCTTTTATTAATTTTTTTTTTTTTAACAAATGCTATATGACCAACACTCTTGGGGGCACAATGGATGATTTTGTTGGAAACAACAGGCACTTACACTCAAAAAGTGACTCAGAGTGCTTGGATTCTGAAATCAAAGTTTTAGGAATACCTTACCCTGTGAGTTTCACTTTTATTTTCCTTTGTATCCATGCACATGAGAGATATATGGAGAAATCGATGTCTAGGTCTGAAAGAGCTCTTTCAATAAGAAGAAAATAAGAACATTAACTGGTAAGAAACCATTGTGTCACAGTTCAATGGACAGTGTTTTTTCTTTCCTACTGGTCCATAAAATAATAGCATGTTTGACAAATAACGGCCTCTTAGCACTGATGAAAAAGGGGTGTTCCAGACACAAGGGAAATCAGTGATGATCAAGAGTGAGGCAGGAAGACAAACAACCAGGTGAACTCCCTGGCCTAGGGGATAGAGCAGGGCAAAGGTGGGAGGGGAAAGGGGGGAAGGGAGAGGCATAGGGGAGTCCTTTTAAAGGTCACAGAGACAAGATACAGGTCAATGGGCAAGCCCCTGCGGCAGGAAGGATGAGACAGTGAGACTTCAAGGCATCCCACACTGAGCCGACAATCTCACCATCCAGGACAGCCCTATAAATCCCCCTACACATGAGAGTCATCTGCACTTACCCAAATCCTGATAATAGAGTGCTTAATTTATGGGCAGCTTCAAAACACAGGCCTTTAATTTACAGCAGTTCCTCAAGGGTTCATAGGGCAATTTAGCTAGGAAAAGAAGGACCCTTCATTTGAAGTACATCATTTTTCTAGGGCAGCACCTTGTCAGGAAGAAAAGAGGTCATTCCTTGCACTGGCCTCTACAGGAGAGATGAAGAAACCTCAATGGCCACTCTTGAGTTTGAAGGCCTCTATGTCCTTTGCTACCATGTAAATGTTCCAGTTGCTTCATCCAGAAATGCACTGGAGGCATGGTACCTAACCCCACAGAAACTCTAATGGCCCCGCCTCAGTGCCAATGGCCTCTATGAAAAGCAGCTTCATGCTCTCAACTTGAAAACCAGAATGAGCTACAATTTCCCACCGTTCCACCTCCCTAAATGGCTGTGGACAATGAAGTCACATCTCTATTTTATTTTCCACAAAGACAACAGATCACAAAGCCTCAACATTACCCATATTGCCAAGAACAATCTCCCTCTCCAAAGCCCAAGTACCTGGCAGGCTTCTGCCCTCTGTGTTTTCTTGCAAATGTTTATCAACAACCCCACCACCATCACCCACCCACAGCAACTCACCAAGGTCACATCGTGGTGGAAATCCCATGCTGGAACATGTGCTCAAGGGCCCAAGAGGATTTCTCACTAAATGATAATGTATGTGGAGAGCACACTATGAATGTGCAAAGTTCTTTAATGGCGTGCCTGACAACCAAAGGCTTCCCCAATCCAACTTGGCGCTTCCCAGAAGTCAGCTCAGGAATCAAGAAATGAGCTCGTTCCACAAGCATATTCTAAGAAGCTGACTGGCAAATTAAACTGCTGGCACATCAAGCAGTCACAGGTCCATGGGGGTGGGGGTGGGGTGGGAATGAGAGTACACACAACATTTCAGCCAGGATGTTAAAGTCATCCAGGAGACCACGTTGGACAAGAACAGATGACCCAAGACGTCCACCACTAGAAAACCAAAGGCAACAACCCTCGGGAAGGAAAACTGGCTTATTTAGTTAGCAAAAGAAACCAAGGAGTATAGAGATCACCAAAAAAAGAGGCTAGACATAACTGAAACCAGGAGCTACTTCTAGAGCAAACTGAGCCACAGAGACTCACCTTCCCCATGAACCTATGGGATAACCAATTTAATACTGCAAACTATCCCTCCACCCAATTCCTAATCCCCACATGCTGCTCTACTTTTTCCCATAGCACTTAGCATCTTTTCCCCGGCTATGTAATTGACTTTATGACGCATACTGTCTAGCTCTCCCCAGGACCCCAATAGAATGAAAGTTCCATGAGTACAGGGATTTTGTGTCTGTTATGTTCACTGGGGTGCTTACTTCTAAACACCCAAGCAGTGCCTGGACAGGTAAACTAAAGATAGCATTCCTGGTACCTCCACACCTAGGGTTAATCCTTAAGATCAAGCACATGGCCAAAGGTCAGGGAATCTTCACACTGTTAAGAGAACAAGGTCAAGTTCCACTCTGAGGACACCGGTGGTGAGCACACACCAATGCATTCAACGTCATTCTCCAGGGAGGAAAGGCCCTTCAGTCCCACGAGGGTATAGGGGTGCAACTGCCAGGTATTCATGAGGGTACAGGGATGCAACTACCAAGACAATCTTCCTCCTTGAGAAAGTTCACATTGTAGGTGCTCAAGAAATACTCACTGAAAGAATGAATGACAAGGATCAGAGCCTGTTTTTACTTCTGCCCCTGCCAGAGGGGCAGCTGAGGACTACCGTTCTGGACAGGCTAGAGGCCTGGAGGGCAAGAACAAAAATGTGCTAGAGCAAAAGATAAAAATGAAGAAAAGAGCAAAACAGAGGAGCACCACTATCAAAACATTCCCTTGAGGGCATCTGCTCCTAAATGCCTTCCAGGAACGTTCTGAAATTTTGCGGCAGGACGAGGACACTGCCAAGGAGGCCCACGGTGCGAGAAGTCACATCCCACACCCCTGGCCAGCAGAAACCTGCCGCCCAGCACGCAGACAAACCCCCACTGCCTTCGGAGCCCCAGGGGAGATTTCTCCCGCCAGACTACTCTGGGTCCGCCTCCGCCAGCTCTGTGACCTCAGGAAAGCCACTTAACCTTTCCGTGCTTCAGTTTCTTCAACGGTAAAATAGGTGAAATAAAAAGGGCTGCCACAAGGGGTAAATGGGAATGTGCGCGGCCCGCAGTGCACGTGTACTATGAAAGTGTTTATTAAATTTTAAAAGTTAAAATTTGCATCAGCCCTCCTCCAAAGCACAGGGAAAAGAAACGAAATCAAAGGTGACAGTGACTGTGGCAGTGGTTCTCACAGAGGGTGACTCTGCCCACCCGCCTACCCCCACACACACGGTGGTGTCCGCAGACAGTTTTGGTTGTTACAACTTGGCAGGGCTGGGGGAAGGGGTGCCACTGGCATGGAGTGGGTAGAGGCCAGGAAGCTGCTAGACACCCTACAATGCAGAGGGCAGCCTTCTACAACAAAACATTATCCAGCCCAAAATGTCCACAGTGCCAGAATTGAGAAACCCTGAATAAGAGCAACCCATGCCCCCCAAGTACCTTTGTCCCTGACCAGACACATGTCCTGATTTGGGCTCTAGAAATTCAGAACTCTACCCTCATCCCTCCTGGCCACTCCTCCTCTGTAGGAGTTAGGGATCCCAAGGAACCTGCTGGCCCTGGCAGGACCAGGGGGCCAGCAAGAGTGGCCTGGGAGAGACTTCCTTGCTCCAAGGGGAGCTCCCAGAAGGCAGGGGCGGAAGGGACAATTCACCAGGGCAGGCAGGCAGGCAGCCCAGCAGGGGCAGGCTGAGCTATGAGTGACTGGCCCATTTCCCAGCTCACCGGCAATCACCCCTCAACTGCTTCTTCCTGACAGCTGGCCGCAGTAAGACACAGGGCTCACGCAACTCCCAAAGCCTGGGTGAGCTTTTTAAATGTGAGCTCCTAAGTGAGAATCTCTGTGACACTTTTTGTTTTTTTCAAAATCCAGCCCTGATGAGTCACTGCTGTCTACATTTTGGCAGGCTAAGCAATCCAATCTGTACAAGATGACCCCTGCTTCTGGGGCCCACACTACTACTGCACTTGGCTGAGCGCAGAAATGCCAAGTGTGACACCCTGCGCTGCGGGAGGCAAGAGCCAGGCAGGAGCACAGCGCCACCTGCCTCGCTGGGGCGGGGAGCCCTGGAACAGGAGAGGGGCCTCCACCAGTGGAGACAGATTAGTGCCTTAAACCTGTTTTGTTTTGTTTTCTTTTAATTTCCTACAAACGGGCACATGGTCTACAAAGGAGAAAGGTGCGGGAGGCTTTCTTGACTGGACAGGTAAACTAAAAGTAGCATTCCTGGTGCCTCCACACCTGGGGTTAATCTTTAAGATCAAGCACATGGCCAAAGGTCAGGGAATCTTTCACACTGCTAAGAGAACACGGTCAAGTTCTGCTCTGAAGACAGGTGGTGAGCACACACCAATGCATTCAACATCATTCTCCAGGGAGGAGAGAGCCTCGCCAGGCCCAGCCTTTCCTGAACCCCCTCATGAGGGTATGGGGGCACAACTGCCAAGACATCCCTCCTCCTTGAGAAACCTCACCAGTAAGGCAGTCTACAGGCAGGGACCCAAGACGACAACAGTGGAACAAGGATTCCCAAGAGCAGCACAGAATCGAAGACTTACTCAAGGGGATGGGGATCTTTCAATCATGGAAATGAGACCAGGCCTCCTTCGAGCCAAGTGGCATGTGTGCAAGGGGTGACAATCAGCATGTTAACTACTACCGTGGCATGGGTACAGAAGCAGGTCCCAGAGACCCTCGAGGTGGCAGGATTCAACCCTTTAGTTGCTGAACAAGGGACAGGGATCCCAAGGGAGGACCAGGGTAGCCAGGGGCTGGGGGACACTCAGTGGTCTCGAGATAGTGGCGTATGTCATAACCAGCATGGAAGTGTCTCACTGTTAAATCTGCATGGCATGGTTATACAAGTGTGTTCCCGTCTGGATACCTGTCCAGCTTGTACGTCTTAGCATCACCCAAGCAAACAGAGCTTCCAGAACAGGCTTCACAAGGACAAAAGCAGAAAAACCAAAAGGGAGAGCGCACTTGGCCTGGTTTGCCTGTTTTCTCACCACGCAACTTCTGGGCCCGCCAAGAGACTTCACAAGTTTTTCCCAGGGATACCCTACCTCCTTTCTAGGACCCCAGCCAGAACCTCACAGTCAACTGCTTACACCCGTGTCTCTGCCCCAGGCAGCCTCACTGCACCCCACTTCCTTCCACTGAGCCCACTAGTGGCCTCTGGATTTGCCAGAAGTTACGCCGGACAGCAGCCGTGCCTGCTTTGCCGCTGACATTGGCATCTTCCCCAGTGACCTCTCTCCCCACAAAGATCTGAAAAACATGAGCGGCAGCAATGAGAAAATATACATGTGCCTTCCCCTCTACCCCTGCAATCATTTTTTCTGACCACCTCTCAAATACCTCTTCCTCTGATCCAAATGGAGACCTGCCACCCCAGGAGCTTGACTGGGGAGATGTGCAGAGGACCCAAAGCCCCTACACCACCTTCCCAACTTCCCAGGTGTCCCCCGCCCACCAGGCCAGGTCTGACAGAGCCTGGGCAAGTCAGCTCCGTTCGGCGCTGGGTACCGCAGCTTCTTTTTCACTTTTTGCTAGGAGGTCCAGGAAAGAGCTCATTACTTTTGCACTGTTTAGCAGTCACAATCTGTTTCCATTATGCTTGAGCACCCAGAGGCAGCCACAATATAACTCCAGAAAAGGGAAACTTTATTTTCTTGAAAGAGAGAAGTTTATATTACAGTACCATTTGTCAGATTCTCTGGCTCTACAGTATGCTTGCCCCACTACTGTCCTCCCTACCTCAACTTCAAACTCCCATTTCGAATGGACTTTCTTTAAATTCCGAACCTATCATGGCAAGGGGTTGCACGGGTCTCCCCTTTCACGTCCACCCACGAACACGCTCACAGATCTGCCGCTGCCCTTAAACCACATGGCGGCCTCCCACTGGAGCTCAAACCGCACACGGTGTCAGTGATCACAGCCGCCACCCCTTCCAACAAGAGGAGCAGGGCTGCAGAGGAGAGGATAGCTGGGGGAGCCCAGAGCCATCTCCCTACGACAAGAAATCCCTACTCAGAGACAGGTCCATCAGTGCCACTCCTGGCTGTTCAACCAGTGGCAACGCATGCTGCGCCCTGTGCCCACTTTCTTGCTGGCCGCCCGCTAATGGGAACTCTGACACCACACCTGGGTACAAGAGCGCTGGCAGTGTCTGGACCACTTTCCAAAAAGCCAGTCCTTGGCAGCACCAAGGCTCACAGCACAAACTCCAAACAAACCAATCAGATCAATCTCAAAAGTATGAATGAAGGATTAAAAAAAAACTGTTTCTGGAAACAATTTTCCAGAAATCAAAAAGACATTTAAGATTCCTGGTTCACTAAATTTTCAAAGGAATATTCAAGCTTTTCTTTCTTTTTTTTTTCTTTTTAGATACCAGTTATTCAACACCCACTGTTTGCAAACACCTACTAATAGTATTTAATTCTCCCCAAAAAGGGCCACAAGGTAATAATGATTATCCCCACTATAAAGAGGAGGAAACTGAGGGTCAGGAGGTTCATAAATCAGTAAAAGTCACTAAGCAGAAAGAGGCAGAGGGTCTCAGTGCCAAGAAGTGGATCTGTGGCATTTCCCTCCATTTGGGTGTTGACTACCCAGCTCAAAACGTTACTGGTTCCCTGTGGTCAACCAAATTAAGGACCAGTAGGTAAGTCAGTCTGGCATTTGAAGCTTTCTACAATTGAGTTCCAAATTCCTCCAATTCTACACCCTGATTTTGCCCCACCATGTTCCAACCACATGAGGTTCTTCACCCTTCCGAGAAGTGACCTGCACCCTCCCCCGTACCCTCCCCCTTGCTGCAGACAAGATTCTGCCCAAAGTCCCCCACTCCTGGACTCCCAGGCTGGCGCTGCAGCATCTGTGCCAGCTCAGTGAAGAAGGGTGACGCTGCTGTGGAAAGTGAACAAGCTGCTTGGGCCCTGCTCAGCTTTCTCTGACCTCCATGCACGCAGGGAACACAGGGAAGGACCGGGTCTTGGGCTCCGCACATGCTTTCAGCAGAGATCACTCTTCGCATACTGGAAAACCCTTCCCTTTCCATCCTAGACAGCCACACTTCACCAGAGGCAGCTTCATTTCAACAGAAATCCCATCCTCTTTTCTGAGGCTCCATCCACTGCCAACATACCAGGGCCCAGGGGAGACTTAACGTGATGGAAATTTTAAAGCATTTAAGATGCTCAAAGGAAAGGCATCCTTGAAGTGCAAATCGTCAATTTGGGGGGAAAGAGCAAAATATGGAGGGAGGGGTATCAGCAGAAATGTAAATGAAAAGTAATTTTAAACAATATTATGCATCAATTGCTTTAACACACGTATCCTGAACCTCAGCACTGAGCTGTGCAGCAGCGCCTGCAGTTGGTTTTCAGCATTCACTCCTGTTTCGTTTAGTAAATCTGCAATCTGAGGTGAGCTGGCTTTCTGGGTTTTGCCAAATGGAGAATAACAGTTCTGTGATGAGTTATTTAACAGGCAGGGCACACAATGCGAGCCCAGCTTGGGCTGCTGAAGCAGCAGAAATCCTATCAGACTCCCCTCAGACAATCCCCAAAGCCTGCTACTGCAGCCTGGTACCCTGCGAAAACGTCAGGATGTGGAGAAATTGGCTAAACAGGGAATGAGAGCCCTGACTTAAACAGTATAAAACAAGAGGATAAATATAAATCTACTTATCTCAGGGGGAAAAAAAAAAACCAAAACTATAGCTAGTATTTAAATTCTGCTTTTCCATGCTTGGCCTGCTATCTTTTTCATGTCCATACTTTATAAGCTAAACAGACCACATATTTTCTTTTATCATGAGGATGAACTAAATTTGGAGAGGCTTCTAATGTCTAAACCCACCGGGACAATTCAGGAGGGGAGAAGACTACATAGTTGTCCCACAGACCAGCAATTGAGGACAGCAGGGTTCCACTTACCCCTCCAGAAACTTAGGGCTTCCCCTCTTGTCTCGGGGTCCACCGCACTAAGTTAATGAGTCTTGTAGTGCAATTTCAAAAGCTATCGCATTTATATACCTCTTCCTCAACCGACAAATCACTAAATCATTCTAAAGGCTAGGATTAAATTTTATGCTTCGTTGACAGAAAGAATAGAATCCCAAATCACCAATCCATGTGTAATTGTTCATTTCCCCCCACTTTTTCTACATGGTATCAGTATTGCCACCAGGCCACAAGGAATTCTTGGATTTTTTAAACTAAGAATCACACTTCCCAGGTGTCCGAAGACTTCGACGTGGAAGACCCCTTAAAGCTGTGGTTCCCAGCCCAGCCCTGTTAGGAACTGGTCCTCACATCATACCTCAGTGCTACCTCCCCCACCCACTCCCTGTCGGTGGAAAAATTGTCTTCCAGGAAACTTAGGAACTGGGCCGCACAGCAGGAGGTGAGTGAGCAAGCTTCATCTGTATTTATAGGTGCTCCCCTTTGATTGTATTACCACCTGATATTTGGCCTGAGCTCCCGCCTCCCTTCCCCCACCAACCCGTGGAAAAATTGTCTTCCATGAAAACAGTCCCTGGTGCCAAAAAAGTTGGGGACTGCTGCCTTAAAGCATCCAACAACTGAAGCCCACCAGAGGGAGAAATCAGTGCCTGGGAAGCTAACACACACATGCTGTTTCTAATCACCTGTACTAATGAAAGCGTCAGACCAAGGAAGGAGCAACACCAAGGGTGGTGTATGTGTTTGGTTCTCTTTGCAGAAAAGGCAAAAAGCTTTGCCAGGTCTCACCAGCACACCAGGCTCTGTGGAGTAGCCAAGGCGCAGTTTACCGGGAAGCAAAGTTTTTAAAATCATTCCAGTTTAACATGAACATAGTTTTCCAAGGACCACACTGCTTCCACTGGCTGCATGCTCTTTACTGTTCAGGAATAAATGGGGTCTTCATGTACACGTACAATTACAAAAAAAAAAAAACAGGGCTGACAGTACCAAATCAGCTCAGATGCAAGCTAAGCCATTTCAGCACATGGAAGCACTGTTTTCATTTCTGCCCTCTAGATAAAGCAAATCCATGAGATATACCAAAAGCCAGGTAAG
Source organism: Mirza zaza (assembly GCA_008750895.1). NCBI lineage: Eukaryota > Metazoa > Chordata > Mammalia > Primates > Cheirogaleidae > Mirza > Mirza zaza. The sequence goes on along the minus strand of VSMD01126642.1, from coordinate 41,248 downwards.
ACACCTACCTCCACCCAATACCTTCAGCTGGGAATGAATGAATGAGTGAAGCAATGAAGGAAACCTCTAAAGCAGCCAAATCTCAGCATTGACACTTAGGGGTCTGACTTCAAGGCTAAAGTCTGTCCATGTAGTCAGTCCAGTCTGGTTTGTTCCGGGACATCATTCCCTTGTCCAACCTAACCCGTGCTCCACCTCCACTAACTCACAATTTCCTGGGCTTGCGGCGACACTAAACATCACAGGACTGAGGGTTATGGGATTTTTGGAAAAGATAACGCTGCTTTCAAAGCCGCTTGGCCAATAAAACAGCACAAACCCCTTCGACCCGCATCTGCACAAGCCCAGCGCCCGAAGCCCTGCTCTCCCGGTGGCGCACGGCCCCAGGACCGCGCCATCCAGGCTTGTCCCGGCGCAATTTTTCCAGCAGACCCGGGGGCCGTCCGGAGTGCGGGACGAGGCCGTGGAACCGCGCAGAGACTCACACGCGCGCCACAGCCTAATCACGCGGCCCCTGGAGCAGGTCGAAACACACCCACCGAAGAGGGACCCCATCCGCGTAAGCGCAGAAGGCCACGTCTGGCCAGCGCGAGGCTGGGCCCGGCTGGGCAGAGCGTAGCGCAGGGGCCGCGAGGGGCTGGCCGTGCCTGCCCTCGCTCGGGGCGCAGGGGCGCGGTGGCCCCTGTTTACTCCGGCCCGGGGTTTTATTTGGCACAGGAGTGGCTGCGCCCCCACCCCCTGAACACAAGGAGCAGAGAAGGTGGCTGAAGCCCGGAGCCCACCCCCCGCGGAGTGACAAGGGGCAGAGGGTGAGGATTCGCAGCCGCTAGTGTGGAAGGGCTGAAAAGAAACTTGGACTCCTCTCCCCTGATGTACACGACGCGCTGGGAAGGCGGCCGCCTCTCTCCTCCCACCCGCTTTGTGCTTCCCAACACCCCCATCCCTAAACTTCCCACCGCAGGGGATGAGGACCCCGCGGCCGGGCCAGACCCCAATTCCGTGGAGCAAGGAGAGGGGCGACGTCGCGGGCGGTGAGGGGAGGAAAGGCTGCGCCGGCGCCGTCTCCGGAGCCGGGGCGAGCAGAGGGGCCGGCGCACCCCGGCCCGGGCGCCCGCGGGGAGGCCGGGGCCGGGCGGAGGTCCGGGCAGAGGAGCGCGGGCCCCGCGGGGCAGGGGCGCGGCGGGGTGGCCCGGGGGCCCGGCCGTGGCGGGCGCTCACTCACCTTCCTGCCGGCGCTGCCGCCCGCGCCCCCGGCCAGCGCGGAGCCGCCCCCCGAGTACATGTAGTAGGCGATGCCCAGCACCCACAGGAAGGCGAAGCAGAGCAGCATCCGCGAGCGCCGCCGCATTCTCCCGACTCGGCCGCCGGCCGCGGCCGCTGCTCGCGAGTGCTGCCTGGGCCGGCCGCGGGCGCTGGGCGGCGGAGCGCAGGAAGGGGAAGGGCGCGGCGGCGGCTCCTCCTCCCGCCGGGGCTGCTGCGCGGCGGCGCGCACTGGGCACCCGAGCTCCGCCCCGGGCCGGCAGCGCCGCGCGGCGCCCGAGCAGGAAGCGGCGGCCCCGAGGCGGCGAGGGGGTCAGGGAGCAGAGGGCGACCAATCGGCGGCGCCTGCGGGGGCCGGGGCGCGGGCCGCGGGAGGGGACCGCCGCGTCTCCATGGCTGCGGCACGCCACGCTCCGCCGGGGGAGCCTGGGCGCCGCCCCGCCCCTCTGCGTGCGCCGGGCCGCCGGCCGTCCCCTCCCCCGTGAGTGACAGGTGGCTGCCCCGGGACCCGGGAGGAGCGCGCGCGCACGTGCGCACACAGCCGTGCACACGCACACAGGGACTGGGGCCCTGGGGGCCTCGGCCCTTTCCTACCCGGAGTTCACCTCTTCAGTCCTCGGTCTTTGGGACCACCTCACACTCTTAACAAGCTCCCTCTTACTGGCCAACGGACCTGACTTTTTTAGTGCAAAACCCCCTCCCGGACTTCGCTGCAGTGTTCTTGCTAATCTTGCAACAAAACATGTCTGACCCCCTGGAGTCAATTAATTAATTTATTAATTTAGGCAGAGGTGCGAGCCTCACTCAAGGTAGAAACCGTGAAGGTAATTTTAAAAGAAACATTTTTCTGCGGATGCACAGAACTCTTAATAGCAGGGGTGTTGCTGTTTTAAATAAACACAAAATGAGGAGGAAGGAAGACACTATATATTTTTAAAATCTTTTCGTTAGTTGCTTTCAGTACACTAGGGGTCTTTAAAAGATACAAGAAAACAGATCTCTCTTGTAACAGAAGCTGTGTAACCTTGGTGGTGCCCTTGTAACATGCGAAGTTTCCAGTGTTCCTATGAAGGAAATGTTACTTAGTACTTGATATATTAAATGTTTTCAGGAGCTTCCCAGCCTAGGGGATAATGGCATCTGCCTGAATGTAAATCTCTGCTCACTTCCTCAACAAAACAAAAACACAAACAAGCCTTCAGCAATGCTGAGAGAGAATGCCATGAACTGAACTAGAATTTACTTAGGCAGAAGGAAGAAAAAGACATCAAATTCCAACGGAGCTCCCTCCACGATTGCCAGGAACTTAAGTGAAGCATGGGCTTGTCTCCTCTATAAAGAGAAAGTCCAACGCCAAGAACTGAAAACTGAACACAGGTTGGGAACTTCATTGATCAAGGAAAGAGATTTGAAAGAAAATGGAACAAAAGTTGGCAGCCTTGAAGAAGCCTTGCTTCTGGGGAAAAGTCAGATAAATAGAAAAAAGGTAATGCCCTTCAGAGGCCCGGCAGCTAGCGAAAAGAAGGAAGTCAGAAGGAAAAATTAAAGATCTTATAGAAATAAAACAGAAGACAATCCTCTCCCAAACAGCAACGGTATCTGTTAAAAACTGCTCTTCAGTACACAGATAAAAGAGAGCTCTCTTGACCTGGGAACCTGCCTCAAAATGCATAATAACAGAAAAACATCAAATCAATAGCATACAAAGGTACAAAAAGAAAACAGGAAATTAATCACATTTCTGATGATGAAAAAATGAATCATATTAATTCAGCTGATGAAACCCACCCCAATAAAAACCATGAAGCAGAAGAAAATTGTAATACCATGCATCAAACTGAACAAAGTGTCATGTATTCATAATAATTTGGATACCCACGTATACACATGCACGCACACACACACAAATCAAGCTAGAAATCAGAAATTCAAAAACTAAGAACAGATCAGAAATTCAAAAACTAAGAACAGACAAAAATTAAAAATAAATACAACAAACTTGATTGAATTCAGGAAAGAAATTGAAAATAAAGGCAAAAACTATCCCAGGAACAAAGAATAATTACAAGATGCCCAAGGGAAGATATATCCAAACAAAATATGTAAAGGGACATTGAAGGATGGCAAGAAAACAATCAAGAAATTGAAAATAAGATAAAGAAGTAAAAGGGCAAGTCAGAGAGAAATGGTTGAAATGAAAGCCAGGAAAGAAGAGCCAAAATACACATAACTGGAGTCACTAAAGTAGAAATGCCAAACAATGAAACAGAATTAAAACTGTAGTCCCAGAAAATAATTCAGGAATAAAGAAAATTTCAATCTCTATATCAAAAGTACCTGCTAGGTATCCTGGAAAAAATGGTATGGAATAATCCACTCCAAAAGGTATCTTAGTAAAAACTCTTAGATTTTAAAGGCAGAACAGATCAAATTACTTATAGAGATAAAAATTTAGGCTGGCATCAAACCTCTTGTGAGCAACATGCAAAGCAGTGCAACAGTGGAGCAGCATATATAAGAAACTTAAGGAAAGAAAGTACCAGCCAAGGATTTTTATATGTAGCCTTGGCAAACAGACGTGAAATGAGTGCAAAAATTCAGAGAACACCATACACATGGGCCTTCCCCGAGGAATCTTAGGCAATGAGCTTTCTCTGAGCAAGAGATAACTGAGGAAGCCAGAAAAATGATGAAAGGAGAGCATTTCATATATTCAGCAGGTATTAATATATTAGTGTATACACATTATACTTCCTAATGAAGGAAAACAGGTGTAACTAAAAACAATTGAAAGAGAGGGGAGAGAGCAAAAGGAACATAGAATAATAGCACTGACTGTTCTATCAGGAATAGATAGATGTGAAAGGATACTGTATAAAGCTCACAGGCCAGACGCTAAAAGGTTAGAAACAATAACGACAACAACAAAAATGAATTAAGGGTAATGGAAAAATACAAATAAAAACCTAACCACTAAAACAAAATATAAATATTCCCAACTATTGGACTCTACTCCAAAACCCCAGAAGAAAAGTTCTAAACATGGCAAGGAATACAGCACCAAATAGTGAAAGGGACACAATGAGTATAGCACAATACATGTGATAACTTTGGTAGGACACAGTAGGACAGAGCTGAACCAAACCGTATCAGTCATATCAATTTACAAATGGGCTTAATTTGCCTTTTAAAAGAAAATTTTTTCAAATGTGGCCATAAAGGAAAATCCAACTCTAAAGAGGCAGGAGCTGTGATCCTACTATCAAACAAAGTAGAACAGGCTGAGAAGCAGAAAGGAGATGAAGAGGGACAATTTATAGCAAAAAAAAAAAGCCTCAGCTCCCAATGAACATATGTTAACTGTGTATCAGTTAGGAATTGATCACAGAAGTAAATCATTATCAGTGATATGGAATAAGGTATGTATGGTGGGCATTAAACTTTGTATAATGTTAGAGATATAGACGTTTGTTTCCATTGTGCATGAGGGCTGGCATGAAGTCACTGTGGTTTACAGACCTGGCAGTCAGAAGAAAAGCCAGATGTGACAGGAGGAATTGCAAGGACAAAGTAGAAACCTGCAAGGTTAAAGTGGATCTCATGGGAACAGCTAGAATTCATGAGAACAAACTGGAATCTACCTCCTGTGTTGATTATGAAAAATGAAACAAAACAAAAAATGCAGTGAGATACCACTTCATACCAATTAGGATAGCTATTATATAAAACACTTTTTAAAAACAGAAAATAACAAGTGTTAGCGAGGATGTGGAGAAATTAAAACTGTTGTGCACTATTGGTGGGAATATAAAATGGTGCAGTTGCTATGGAAAATAGTACAGCAGTTTCTCAAAAATTGAAACATAGAATTACCATATATGGTCCAGCAAATTCCATTTCTGAATATATACCTAAAAGAATTGAAAGCAGGGAATTGAACAGTTGTATGCCCATGTTCATAGCAGCATTATTTACAGTAGGCAAAAAGTGGAAGCAGCCCTAGTGTCCATCATCAGATGAATTGATAAACAAAATGTGCTATGTTCATACAATGCAATATTTTTCAGCCTAAAAAGAAAGCAAATTCTAATATGTACCATAACATGGATGAATCTTGAACACATTATGCTAAGTTCCATGAGCCAGACACAAAAAGACAAATACTATGTAATTTCACTTATAGGAGGTTCCTAGAGTAGTCAAACTCATAGAGACAGAAAGTAGAATGCCAGGGGCTCACGTGAGGGAAGAATGGGGAGTTATTTTTTTAATGTGTATGGTGTTTCAGTTTGGGATGAGAACAAAGTTCTGGAGATGGCTGGTGAATGTACTTAATGCCACAGAACTACACACTTAAAAATGGTTAAGATGGAATATTTTGTGTTAAGTATATTTTATTAACACCACAATTAAAAAACATACATGATGAATTGGAAGAAATTATTTCCACACACATCATAGATAAAGGGGTACTATCCAATATCTATAAAGAACTTAAACATTGAAGAAAAAAAATCCTATAAAAATGGGCAAAAGTATAAACAGATAATTGATAGTAAAGGTCTCAAAAGAGCTCATAAACATATGAAAAGACATTCAACTTCACTCATAATAGAGTTGTAAATTAAAACTACAGAGATACTATTTATCTCACCACCACCCCAATCAACTGACAAAAAATCAAAAGCCTGACAAAACATTTTGTTGGCAAGACTACAAAAAAAAGAATAAGAAAGGCTTCTATGAACAGATAGTGATTTCCAGGATATGTTATTAAAAGAAAAAAAATCAAAATGCAAAAGAGTATATATATATATATATATATATATATATATATATATAAATCTGCTACTTTTTCTGTAAGAAAAAGGGAGAAATAAGAAAACATACATGTATCTACTTACTTTGGCAAAACACATACTCGCATATGGAATAGTAATAAACTAGAAAACAATGAGATTACCTACTATGGGATGGAAGGGAATGGTAGAAGGGGTAGGAGAAGGTATGACACTTCTCAGAGTATACTTCTATCCTAGGTTTGACTTTTGGAAATGTGATAATGTTCTACATATTCAAAAAGCAAGATAAAATCAGCAAAGATGGGGGAGGGGACTAAAAATTGAATACAAACAAATATATGAATTCAAGTATATTACAAATGAATAACATAAGAGAGTTTTTAAAAAACCCTGATATTCGTAAGTTTTACAAAGTACTTCAGTTGTATAAACTAGCCTAGAAAATAAAAGAACTACAAAGAATTTTAAAGCTCTTCTTTATGGTTTTTTTCATAGTGTTATGGGTATAGCAATTAAACTACTTTATGCACAGTGTGCGATTGAGCAAATGAGAAAATGTGTTGTTTGGGGAAGCTAGAGTTTTCACTGCAGAAGAAGGGAGATAGAACATGGAATGGGAGAAGGCATGTAAGATTCCTATGGAGTAGATTTGGGGCCAGGCGCGGTGGCTCACGCCTGTAATCCTAGCACTCTGGGAGGCCTAGGTGGGCGGATTGCTCGAGGTCAGGAGTTCAAAACTCAGCCTGAGCAAGAGCGAGACCCTGTCTCTACTATAAATAGAAAGAAATTAATTGGCCAACTAATATATATAGAAAAAATTAGCCGGGCATGGTGGCACATGCCTGTAGTCCCAGCTACTTGGGAGGCTGAGGCAGTAGGATTGCTTGAGCCCAGGAGTTTGAGGTTGCTGTGAGCTAGGCTGACGCTACAGCACTCACTCTAGCCTGGGCAACAAAGCAAGAATCTGTCTCAAAAAAAAAAAAAAAAAAAGATTCCTATTTATGGAGTAGATTTAGAATTAAAGACAACAGTATGAACTTATACACACACATTTATGCCCATATATATGTGCACATGTAAATACATATATACATATTTCCTAGATCTGTCCACTGAAAGGGCCCAGTAGCAATGGGCACACTTTATACCCAGATCTTGGTGTCTAAATGCCATTTTCCACTCTAAGAATATTTCCTTGGAGAAATGAATGATTCCATGACCAGAGCCTAGAAGGTATTAAATGAGCCTGGAACATCTTATAGTAGAAAGTAAGGAAGGGCAGAGAGAGAGGCAGAGACAGAGACAGACAGCAATGTTTTTGGACACAGGAGCCAGCTTGAAGGGGCCCCACTGGCTAAATCTAGGACAGTATGTGCATCAAAATAAATATTGAATAAAATAAAAATCTATGCGTTCATAGTGATAATAAACAAATGGGGGAGAAAGGAGGACTCTTCTTTGAGTAGAATACCAACTGGTAAATGTGCAGGGAAGAGTGGATCACCATTTTGCAACCATCACAGTAAAGATTTGTTAGGAGAAGACTCTCCAGTGGATACTGAAGTGGTGGAGGGAGGGGAGTGTTCAATGAAGAGGAGGATATTTACAAGGTCTTCAAATGTCTTTCAAAAGAATACTTATTAGTTTTGGGAGGAAATCAGTAGTTAGCAGGAAACTGGACAATATCTTGGCCAAGTGATCAAAACCAACATCACTCATGAGGGTCAGATGGATTTCCTGAGTCTGCAGAGAGACCCAGGATACACATCATAGTTTTAGTATTCTGGCCAAGTGCTATATAACCTGAATCTAACCATGAATAAATATCATAAAAAAAAATAGAGGAACATTCTGTAAAATAACTGGCTTGTATTCTTCAGATATGTTACTATTGTGAAAGACAGTGAGAAAATATCCCAAATTAATAGACCTAAAGAGACATGATAATTAAAGGCAATACAAGCTCCTGTCCCGAACGGTAAAAATGCCTGGAGAACATGAGTAGGACAATGGACTAGACGGTAGGTAAGAGCATGATGTTGAGATAGGGATTCACCAAGACTAAGTTTCCTACAGCTCCTGAAACAAAGGACAGGATACGGAAGAACCAGATGAAACCAAGTGAGACCAAGATGGAGGAGAAACTGGCCACTGCCTGATCTTGCAGCTCATTATACACTAACTACAATGCATTAGCCAGCTAAAATAAACTTCCACCAACACCATGAAAATCCCTGAATGTTATCTTATATGGTATGAAAAGAGGAGGAACTCCCAATTCCTGGAAACCTCTACTCTTTCCCTAGGAAATCCATAAATAATCCACCCCTTGTTTAGTATATAATCAAGAGATAGCCGTAAATAGAGTTTGCCAGCAATATACAGGGGCTACTTTGTCTATGGGGTAGCCTGCTTGCTGCTGTTCGTTTGTTTAATAAATGTTGCTTTTATTTCCAACTTATGGCTCATACTTGCATTTGTTTCCTGCACAAAGTCAAGAACCCTCTTGGCCTTCAGGCCAGACCCCAGTTTGAGGATCCACTTTCCAGCGTCAGTGTTATATACTATGGTATACTATAATAGTAAATTGTTAAATTTTCTGACTTTTCTAACTGTACTATAGTCACACAGGAGAATGTTCTTGCTCTTATGAAATATGAACTGGAAGTATCAAAGGTTAAAGGAGCATGATATATATTAGTATAAGCTGCTCTAAAAAGATTCAGGAAAAAATATAGAGGATGATAAAAAATAAATGCGGCAAAATATTTTAAAACGATGAGTCTGGGTAAAGGACATATGTAAATTCTCTGTATTATTTTTGCAACTTTTATGTAAGTATGGAATTGTTTACTTTAAAAAGTGATTTTACTTGCAATGTGGTAGAGCCTGATTATATTAGGAAAGATGCAGAAACCCAAAATCATTAGGCAAAAGCTGTACAGCCCAGGCCTCTACACTCCACCACAACTTGCTTCCCTAGGCTGCGGGCATACATACAAATCCTTTCCATTTAGTTTTCTTTTCTTTTGTTGTCTTTCCTTTTCTTTTTTTAGAGACAAGGTCTCCCTCTGCTGCCCAGGCTGGAATGCAGTGGTGCGATAATAGCTCACTGCAGCCTCGAACCCCTGGCCTCAAGAGATCCTCCTGCCTCAGCCTCCCCATTAGCTGAATCTATAGGCACATGCCATCATGCCTGGCTAATTTTTTAAAAAATTGTCAGAGATTGGCCGGGCATGGTGGCTCACGCCTGTAATCCTAGCACTCTGGGAGGCCGAGGCAGGCAGATTGCTCGAGGTCAGGAGTTCGAAACCAGCCTGAGCAAGAGCAAGACCCCATCTCTACTATAAATAGAAAGAAATTAATTGGCCAACTAATACACATAGAAAAATTTAGCCAGGCATGGTGGCGCATGCCTGTAGTACCAGCTACTTGGGAGACTGAGGCAGCAGGATTGCTTGAGCCCAGGAGTTTGAGGTTGCTGTGAGCTAGGCTGACGCCAAGGCACTCACTCTAGCCTGGGCAACAAAGTGAGACTCTGTCTCAAAAAAAAAAAAAAAAAAAATCGTCAGAGATGGAGGTCTTACTATATTGCCCAGGCTAGTGTCCAACTGCTGGGCTCAAGTGATCTTCCTGCCTCAGTCTCTTGAGTAGCTGGGACTACAGGTGCAAGCCACTGCACCAGGCTTCTTTCCATTTCTTTTACTTTTATTTACCTTCCTAACACACCTCCACACACACTTTCAGCCACTCGTGCATGGTTTCTATAGTGTTCTCAGGTAATAGGCTGCATAGTAAACGCTCTGTAAGCATTGACTTGCCCTTTTGTCAGCCCCTGCTACTGTTCAGCATGGCTGTCATTTATCAATGTAATATTTTCATGCCAGAAGCCCTCAGGGCTTGTTCCTGACTATATAGTACAGTAAGAACAGCTACAGATTTGTAGCAACACATAAATATAGCTTCAGTATTTCTGTTGCCAACTCACTGTACCAGTTACTGTTGTCAGAGATGTCAAGAGCCCTGTACAATTTAATAATACATTGTGACTTTTTTATAATCTGATTGTTCTGTTTTCCTTTTGCTAAAATATTTTAATGGGAGAAAATACCCAATCAGGAAACAAAGGAAAAACTAAATTATTACTGCTTAAAAGGACCAACATATTAAACACTGAAAATGGACAATCAGAACTCTTTTTTCCCTTCAAATTTAAAGCCTATTGTAAAAAAGAAGATATTAAAAAGCTCTGCCCAGGTCCTGCCCAACTCCCAGGATCAATCCTGGGCTGGCTTTAATGGGAGGGAACGATTTGGAATATGACAGTTCTATCCTTAGTGAGTAGCTCTTAGTGACATGAGCTCAAAATCCCTGTACCCAGTGGAGAGTGTTGGACACCTGCTACAATCTTCCTAGAAATTTCCTGACTTGAACTGTGAACGAGAAATAGTTTATCAGTGTGATTTAGGTTAAAGGAATCAATTGCCCTGAACATATAAAATCATTAATGGTGTGCTTACCATATGCCAGGCACTGTTCAAATATTATTTTATTAAATCTTCACAACAGTCGAATGAAGTAAATGCTATTACTACTTTAGTTTTATAGCAAGGCACGGTGCTGTTAAGTTGCCTGCCCAAGGCAGCTCAGAGAGTGGCAGAGCCAGCAGTGTGAGTAGCAAGTAGCGCCTGCCTACACCGCTGGCAAACTGAGCCTGCTGCTGGATGTTGTGACAGCAGTTACCCAGAGAAGGTGGGGCAGGGATTCAACTAAACACAGCCTAACAGCGCTTAGGGGACATCCTGCTGAAGGGTGGTCTTCTTGTCCTTACCTCCACTGCTGTGTAAACTCTGTCACCCAAGGCTCCCAGAGCATGTGTCCACTGGGGCACTGTGCCACTGTGTCACTGTGTCACTGCATGACCACCTCTGCCAGTGTCCTGCAGGCCAGGGCTGCCTGTGGCCAGAGTGAGCCCGAGAGCCCAGCCTAGGAAGGAGGAGGCCAGTGTCTGGAGTGCTGAAAGCTACAGGGACATTATCCTGCCCACATTCCACAGAAAGGATAACCTGCCCATGCTTTTTGTTTGTATACGCTCTTGCATTGGGGCCCTTCTGTCCCTACATCCTGAAGAGGGGAGCAGAAACTTCCTGCCCACCGAGGAATACTTCTCTGGCCCTAGCAATGTCCTTTCTGCTCTCTTTCCCCTCCTGCCTGTGGCTGCCACCTTCCTTTTGGGTAAGCTTCCTCCCAGGAAGCCCCTCAGCTGGCTCCTGGGATGCCTGCCTTCGCAGTCTCACTGGGTAGATCCGGGTTCTTGGGTGAATTTACCGCTGGTTCAGCTAGACTCCTGCTTGCTGCATTGTTTACACAGTGCTTTCCCAAGCACAAGGCCTCAAGAGGTGGGTATTACTCTGCTCATTTTAGAGGATGGTGAACTAAGGCTCAGAGAAGTCAGGCCAGTTATCCAAGCCCAGCCATGCGATTAGTAAACTGCAGCCAGGTCATCTCCCAGGAAGGTCACGGCCTCCCTCCACCATCCTTCCCTCTGCCTTCAGCTGCAGATACCGAGATTGGTCTCCGAGAACATAGCTGTTCTGAGAAAGTCTCTCATTTATTTATAGTTTATACTCCACTCACATCCAAAAAAAAAATTGGAGTCATTTTACAGAAATCTGCAAACACATATACATAAGATGTACAGAGAAGAGCTGTGTAGGCAGAACCTGCCACTCATAGGGGATTTTCCATTCCTCCCTCCCCCTGCCAGATTGCTAATCCTGGAGAGCGTTTTAAAAATACAATTTTCTGAGATTCCCATCCCAGACCTACTGCATAAGAATTGCCAAGAGTGGAGCTGACTTCTGTATATTGTTTTCATTCACCGATGCAAGTAGACAAAGGAGAGTAGAAACAGAGATTTTGCAAAGAGGGAGAAATCATACACCGTATAGCTGTGGGGCTTAGGAACTCCACCAGCCATGCGGAGCCATGGCAACCCTCCACATCCCAGAGCAACATTGCCCTGGTCCTGCTTGAGGATGAACCCGATCTGTTCTAGAAACAACCCGCCTTTGGGGCCTGAACAACCCTTTGCCACCTCAGAACGAGAGAATGCAACCACCTTATGTGAACTATAGATCTTGGCCACACCTGTAAATCCTCATGGATTTGTAGGGAACCAGGACTAGAATTCAATTTTGGAAAGCACAGTCATTGTCTGATCGAAAGGCAAACTTTTCCAGTTTCAGAATAAATGAGGGAATATTATAAAAAATAATCATTTTGAAATGATTATTAATTTTTTAGCTGTGCTAATGCTGTTGTGGTTATTTAATGTCCTCAATCTTAGGAGCTGTGTGCTAGAGTATTTATGGGTGAAATGTCTTGACGTCTGTAACTTACTTTCAAATGACCCAGCAAAAAAAGTATTTATGTTTCTAGAGAGAGTTACAGATATATAGACGGAGATACAGCAAGAGATAAAAACAAATGTGGAAAAACATTTATTGTTCAATTTGGGTGGAGAACCTAATGGGTTTATTGTTCTATTCGTTCAACTTTTGTCTATACCCAAAAATTTTCAAAATGAAAAGTTGGGAGAAAAATAAAGAGACAATTAGGGGAATCTGGAGAATAATTGCAGTGAAAACATTCACAATTTGTACTGGGAAAAAAAAAAAAAAACCCTAGACATTGTAGCCAGACAGAAACATACCACATGTTTGCCTAGCTGTGTGTTAATCCATTATTCAACAGGTGTTTATTTCACGTCTGTGCTGGGCCTAGAACTTCTACAAACAATGGAAAAAAGAAAAAAACACAAATGTACACGATAGGGTTCCTTTCCTCGAACTGCTAATGAGTAAATTCAACTCCATGGAAATTCTTTGCTCTGGATGTGACCCTTTGGTGGTTCCAAGAAAAAAAGCACCAAAGTGATACCTCTGTTAGCAAGCAGGTTTTGCTACCAAGAAGAATATCTTTGTCGAAATTTCGCAACCAGGAAGAGAAACGATACAGGACAGTCCAGGATCTTGAAAAAGAGAAGTTTTACTAAGAAAAGTCCATAATACCAGATCCCAGACAGGGCCAACATACAATGGTATGTCTGGAAGTCCTAGCGCGGGAAGGAAGAGCAGAGCTGGGTCATTGTCAAGGACGAATGGGATCCTCATGCCTCTAACCCTTGCTAGGGAGAGGCAGAGATATGAAATGTAACCAAAATGTGTGTTCTCTCATAATTTCCTGAAATTAAAAAAAAAAGGACACATGGAACAAAGGGTTGACCTTTGCAGGGGTGGGTGACAGGGGAGAGCCCTGCAGAGAAGGGGGCCCGAGAGAGGGGCTTGACGAGGCTGTGGACGTCCTGGGGATGGGCCAGCCCCACCACAGCCCGTCCCCCCAAGGACCAGCCTGTGAGCAGAGAAGCCGTGAGGAAGTCCCCGTGAGTCACCCCATCTGACAGCAGGCCAGGCCAGTGATGGGTGGTCTGACAAGCCTCGTGGTAACATCAGGGGCATCTTTGTTTAAGAAGTTGTGGGGAGGGAGAACATTCCTCCCCGTGTAGATAATTCCTGAACATGTCATTGAACAACTAGGGATAAAAGGGCCAAGTGTGAACTCCCAAAGAGAGAACAGTCGCCTATTCCACATATGTCCGTGAAGCGCCCACCTCGTGCCCAGCTCTGTTCTAGATTGCTGGGATGCATCCATGAGGGACCCAGAGAACAATCTCTGCCTTCAAAGAATCTCACACCATCAGGGGCCAGTGAGTCGTTCCAACTCATCAAGCCAGACAGGATGAACGAGCTCCTGGGAGGGTGGGGGCCTGGCCATGGAGGCCGAGGCTGGAGGTAGAGTGAGGGCTCTGGATGCCGAGCAAACCCCAGACTACACATCCCCCTAAGGAGGGCCTTGGGGATTTGAGAATCCCTAGAGACAGACAGAAACTGCACATTGAAATATTTCTGACTTGCAGCTGTAAGCAGGCAGTTCTGCTTAGAGTGATTGATGAAGATGTTTGGTTTTTGTTTTTGAACATAGTTGCGTTTGAATAAATGAGCCTTGTTCCTGAGGAATTTCTAATCAGCGCATCACTGTATAAACCGGCCTTTACCCTCAAGGAACTTCTCTCTTCATTCGACAGACTGAGCATGCACACGTAAAGTAGACGCTAAGGCAATAAATAAAGCGGCAAACGCTGGGTGTAGGCCACTAAGAGGTCAACAGGAAATTTAAAATGCAATATACAAGATGGAGAGCCAGCCAGGTTGCTATCAAATCTCTTTGGGATTTCCAAATGAGAAAAGGCTCTCAGTCCCTAATCTCCTGCTGCATTAACCTGGCTTTTAAATCAGAAGCCGCCCTCAATTGTTGTTAAGAGAGAACTCAGAGAAGGGACACACCAGTGTGGTCTGGAGTGCCCAGGAAGGATTAGGGAGAGGGTTTGAGCTGGTTTTGGAGAAGGAGAACAGTTTGGACCCTAGTGTGAGCGTTCTGGGAGGAGGAGCCCACAGCAGACAGCTGTGGTGACAGCCCCTGGGTCCAGGGCTTATGTAAATGGAATGGGGCTCTCTGGTGGGTATGCCTGAACTTGATCCTACAGCAAACAGAGGGGGGTGTGGGTTTTTTGGAGCAAAGGAGTGATAGAATAAAAGCAGCATTTAAAAAGATTAATGTAATAGATGATTTCAGGTCACACTGAGGTAAAGAGGTGCATTCCGTGCCCTGCAGCCGGATGGGATGGAGTGAGTCTGAGCTTTCATAGGGCCCAGGAAAGAAGGAGGAGTGAAACAAGAGCTAGTTAGGGAGCAGCCACAGCGGGACTGGGGTACGAAGCCTCAGGCAGGAAAGGTGACCACAGGGCTAGAGACGCCGCCACAGCCTCAGGCCTGAGGAAATGAGGACAATGGCGGGTCGACTTCATGAGAAGTTTTATTTATTCCTTCAGCCACTAAATTAAGCACCTGCTTTGTGCCGGGTGCTGTTGTAGGACCTTGACTTACAACAGGGTACAAACAGACTCAGGTTCCTGCCCTCTTGGAGTTTATAGGCTATCGCAGCAGGGAGGCACTGGCGGTGAGAATTTAACGTAGTAAGTAGCAAAGGAAATATAAGTTGGCCCTTGAAGAGCCTGGGTTTGAACAGCAAGGGTGCACTTATACGTGGACTTTCTGTCACCTCTGCCACCCTGAGACAGCAAGAGCAACCCTCCGCTTCCTCTTCCTCAGCCTACTCAACACCAAGATGATGAGGATGAAGACCTTCATGACGATCCACTCCCACTTAATGAATAGGAAATGCATTTTATCTTCCTTATGATTTTTTTAGTAACATTTTCTTTTCTCTAGCTTACTTTATTATAAAGATACAGTATATAATACTATACAAAATAGATGTTAATCAACTGTTTCTGTTATTGGTAAGGCTTCCAGGCAACAGTAGGCTATTAGTGGTTACGTTTTGGGAGAGTCAATAGTTATACGTGGATTTCGTGTGGGCCGGGGTTGACGCCGCTAACACCCACGGTGCTCAGGGGGCAGCTGTAGCATGTGAGAAGGTGACAAGTGCGCTGGACACCAGGACAAGCAGGACAGGGCAGGGCAGGGTGAGAGTGAGTGCGGAGGGGTGATCAGGTAGGGCAGAGTGAGCAGGGCATACTTGAGACCGAGCTGGAGAGAGGTGAGAGAATTAGCCAAGCAGGTGCCTGGGAGAACATCCCAAGCAGGGGCCAGAGTGGCATGCAAAGGACCCCCTAGTCCAGAGATTGTCCCGCCTGTGCAGTGAATCTAGAATGAAGGGAAAGAGACCAGAGCTGGTCAGAAGGTGTTGGCAAGTAGGAAAATGCAAGACCCTGTGGGCTGCTCCTCGGACTTTGGCTTCTACTCCGAGTGGAAGATTTTGGGCAGAGGAGCGACATATCTGATGCTGGCTCCTGTGCTGTGCTTTATGGTGGGAGACAAGGGCAGAAGCAGGAAGACCATTCAGGAAGGTCTCCAGCCAAGACCGGCACTGGAGCGTGCAGGAGATGAGAAGAGCCAGCACTGAGGGTGGAACCAACAGGGTTTCATGACTGGTAGGAGGTGGGGTCAGATTTTGCCCTGAGCAATGGAAATCAGCAGCTGCTCTCAGCTCTATTGTTTCTTCATAATTCTGGAGGCTGGAAGTCCAAGACTGAGGTGTCAGGGCAGTGTTGCTTCCTCCTGTGGCCTCTGTCCTTGGCTAGCAGATGGCCATCTCCCCGCCCCCATCCACATGTGATCTTCCCTCTGTGTGCATCAGCGTCCCAACCTCCTCTCCTTATAAAGACACCAGTCATATTGGATTAGGTCCCACCCTAACGACCTCATTTTAACTTAATTGCCCCTTAAAGGCCCTGTCTTCAAATACAGTCACATTCTGAGGCCTTGGGAGTTAGAAGTTCAATATGTGAACAGTGGGGGTGGGGAGACACAATTCAGCTCATAATATATAGAGATGGGATTAGATCAGATGTTCTCCTGAGACAGCAAGGCTAGAGTCAGAATAAAGCTGCAGTCCAGATGGGGGCAGATGCTGTCAGTTAAAGCTTCTCGACAAATTAAAGACAAAGTCAGAGGCATGGTTAGGGGTACAAGAAACAGAAACCTCCCAAAATTTAAGCAAAAAAGAGCAAGGACAGGAAATGTGGCCAGGTTCCAAAGGGACTGGCTCCCAGAACTGGGACCTTCCCAAGAACCAGATTCCTGCTCAGCCTCTTAGAACCTCCTGATCTCCTGCCCTTGGCTTCATGCCTCTCACTAAAACATCTGGCTTTCCCCTCTACAAGGCCAACAAGGTCACCGTGTCCCTTCCAACAAGGCCCGGTCTCAGGTGGTTCCCCAGTCCAACCAGCCAAGAGAGTCTAGAGACAATGGCTGAGGCTGAATTCCAGAACCCCAGGAAGTGAAAGTCCACTTGGCTGGATAGGATGACACGTCCTTCCCTCTCTGAACAGTTCGGGTGGGGGTGGGGGTGCAGAGTGGAATATAGACATGGCGGAAGGGCCAGTTCTCAATGCCACTGGAAGGTCAGAGCTGGAAGCCAGAGAGCCACAAATAGCCCCTGTGGAGATAAGAACAGATCTCAGGAGAGATGGGGTTGGGGGCGGGAAGAAAAGCCCTGGTCTGAATGGCTCCAGGAGTATGAGGATCAGAAACATACAGCAGAGGAAGTGAAAGTTCTGCTGGCAAGACAGTTTAGACCAGGTGACGCTTAACCCAGCAGGATTGCACAGAATGAAGCACAACAGTGGGGACTGTGAGGCCTCAGACACTTTCACGGGGCTGATAGGAGTCACTTATTTTGGAATTGTTCCATGTTCCTTGCTTCCATGTGCTTAGAAGACATCAGGGCAACTTTGGGCAGCTTAATTTTTTTCTATACAGAATAATAATAATATACAGAATGCTGCAGAATATGTGTTTATCAAATAGTTCAGCCTGCATGCAAAAACCAGTCTACTATAGAATGAAATGAATCTGCCCAAAGTAGGGAAATATTTGGAAATATTCAAACGTTTCAAAATTATTGACTTCGGTTCTGATGAATGGCATTTGACAAATGAGGCTTGTCTTGCCACCTCTTAGCGTTTCTCACCCATCAAAGGCAAGGAGCTACATGTGACAACCTTGGGTATGACCGCCGGTGAGTCTCACTCTTGGAATCTGAGTTTACTTTTCTCTGAAAGTGATGTCACAACACCTGCCCTGCCTACCTCTCCAGGCTACGTAGGTGGGGCTCACCTGAGACAAAGTGCACGGAAGGACTTTGCAAAGGGCAGGGCTAATCTATCCCACAGGAAATCTGTCTCCAAGGATAGGTGTGTGACATTCTCCTGTAGCTTGCTCTCCAACTGTGGCTGTCAGTCCTGGTGGTGGTAGACGGGGTGGGTGGGGCGGGGGGGGGGGTCCTGTTGTCCTGTAGGCCAAGCCCCTAAGAGGGACTTCACCCTGGGCACTGATGGCGGCAGTGTGAGCAAGCTGGCTGCCAGCCCAGACCTGCCAGGGACTTGTCATGTCACATGTGATTCAGCAGCAACTGTAAGTGATGTTGGCAGAGCTGCTCCAGGTGCTGGATGCTATGGTGCAGGCAGTTGACAAACGATAGTTAGACCACCACCTTCTATGCCACTCTCTCGCTCATTCATTAATTCACATAGGCATGTACTCAGGGGCTTCTGGGTTTATTGCTTTGTAGTCCGTACCCTGGAGCCAGAGTCAAAATGCCATATTCACAAGAAGGTGGCACAGCCCATTCTCCCCAAGGGATAAAAGATTAAATGCATTCTTTTACTTAACAGACTGAGTTAAAGTGAATTTTATTTCCCCTCTTCTATTTGATCACTTCTTCATTTCTTTGTCCCTGGCGCCACAAAGTAAAGTGTGGTAGATCTGAAATCCCATGAGAAAAGCCCTGGACATCTGACCCCACCCTCTTGCGAGCAATGCCAGGGTGCTCACTCCCAATTCAGCGCAGGGCTCTTAAACAGGAGCCGCCGAAAGCCTGCTGTGTACAGGCGGCAGCTCTGGGTGCAAGCCCAGCTAGAAGCGCTTCCTATTTATTGCTCATGGACCTGGAAAGTCCAGGTACGATGGTTTATTGCACATTTGTCATTCTTGGATGCTCAAAATTATTTAAACATCCTCTCTGCATTTTGATCGTTCGCCACATCGAAAATCCCACCTTTTCGTTGTAGAGAGCCAGCCCCTCTTGCTGCTAGGGACATGGGTCCCACCATCCAGTTGCACTTCCTGAAACTTCCAAGCCACCATCCAGGTTTGCCCGGCACTGAGAATGTCCTGGGATGCGAGACTTTCTTTCGGTGCTGAAACTGGCAAGGCCCTGGGTGACCTGAGCTGAGTTGGTCACTATGTGAAGCAGCCTATATGAGACAATAGGCTGGCCTGGGCAGAGTGGTTGTGACAGTCACCACTTCATCCAGTTCCCCAAGGCGTGCTGAGAGCTGTCCCTGCAAACGCAGGCTGGAGACTATTTCTGACCATCGTCTAAGCTTCTGAATATTCTTTGCTTTATCTCCTGCTTTAAACCAGCTCGCCGGAGCTCTGCCACCTGACAAGATAGGGGGGCTCAGGTGTAGCTGTCAGCGGCTTAGAGGCGCAGTGTTGTCATCAAGACCGTGTCTCTTCAATTGGTGGTGTCCAGCTTAGGTGGCTCCCCTTGTGGTTACCGCTGCCCGCCACGTGCGACAGGGCTACAAACCGCTCCCCCTGGCAGCCGGCGGGGAGAGGGCTTCTGCTCCGTAATTCCAATCAAGACTCTAGAAATTTACCCCAATTGGACTGACTGAGGTCGCACTCGTTTTTTTTTATTATTATTATTATTTTTTATAAATTTATTTTACTATTTTATATATTTAAATAATTTTTTTATATTTACTTTTATTTTTTTTAGAATCGTTGTAGTGCAGAGGGATGGAACGCACTCGTTTTAAAATGTAAGTTTTATTATTATTCAGGTGTGGTGAGGCCAACATCATGAAGTGGCCACCATTGAGAACGTAGTTTGTTACAGTTCCCAGGACAAGGGGCCACTCCCGTGCCACTGGGGGTTAGGAGGGGGACATGGGGAAGCACTGGGGTTGCTCTCAAGGCAGAGAGAGTGAGGGGAGGGCGTGAGCAGGAGTCTGTGCTGTGGTCCCACAGGAAAGACCAGGCGAGGCACAGTGAGCAGGTGCAGGGTCGGCTGGTTTGAGTAAACTCAATGGGCTCTTGGGTGTAGGGGCTGTTCCAGGAGCTGTTCCAGTTTTTTGTCCCTGGTTCTGGGCATGGTTAGGGTGCAGGAAAATTGCCTCCTGCAGTGTTAGAGCCACACAGAGGAGGTGCTTTAGGGTATGAGCTTTGGATTTCTTAGTTTGCATGGGAAAGACACGCTCCTGGGTGAGCCCTTTACTATCTCTAAGAATTGGCTGCCCTAGAAGGGGAAGCCTCTTCCCAGTCTGTAGACCCCAGATTCCAGAGCATCAGGAATACAGAAAATAAGAAGATATAATTAATACTATACTCTCACCAAAATAATGATATGGCCCGAGGAATGGACATTGCTAATTGGCTTAAGGTGAGTCAAGCATGGCCCAAAGCACACAGCCTGTGTTGGCAAGAGAATTGCCAGAATTTTAATTACCACAATTAAAATCAGTTTCCTGTTAGGCAGTGGAAGGTTGGGGGAAACATAGCAAGTGGTATGACATATGGCTCTTGCCTTTGCTACCTGTAAAACCGTCAGGTTCAGCTCAAATGTGACTTCTAGCGTAAAGCCTCCAGCAGGGACTCTCTTGGCTGAGCTCTGCTCTGCTGTTGAGTTACAGCCTGATCACATGTCACATATCTCATTGCATGGTAATGCAATGTACCTACACGTCCCCCCTACTATCCCCCGTACGCTCATGAAAGGCCAAGGTCTTTCCTCATGATCTGTGTCCTTCTCCAGCAGACCATGGCTGCACGTAGCCTTGCACCCAGCAACATGGACCTTGCAGACAGTGGACACTGAATGACCAGCCATCAGAGTCTTTGATTTCATCACCTCCTAGGTTTCTGAAGCCCAGCCTAACCAGGAACTCTGTTCCATGGGAACCTGGACTACAAAATTGTGACCATCTCCTCTTTCCTTGCTCGTCCTCCTCCTCTTCTTCCTTTTCTTTCTTTGTCAGTTGCACAGTGCCAAGGACTTGGGCCTTCAGCTTTCTCTAAATAATCTTTATCCCATTGTCACCTGCTATAGTTTGGATATTTGTCCCCACCCCCACCTCATGTTGAAATTTGATCCCCGGTGTTGGAGGTGGGTTCTAGCAGGAGGTATTTGGGTCACAAGAGCAGATCCCTCACAATGGCATGGTGCTGTCCTCATGGTGTTGAGTGGGTTCTTACTCTATTGGTTCCTGAGAGAGTTGGTTGTTAAAAATAGCCTAACACCCCTTCCCTCTCTCTGTCTTCCTCTCTTGCCATGTGATCTCTGCATAAGCCAAATAAACTTTTTCTAAACAAATTACCCAGTCTCAGGATTCCTTTAAGGCAACACTAAATGGACTAAGACATCAACACTTCTGCCCACTCTTTGTCCTTAGAGACAGTCACCATGGAGCATCTTCATCTCAGGAAGCGCGTGCCCTTACCTACTTACTAAAAGACTGCGTGAGGTTGGCAGGAGATGTGGAAAGAGGTTCTCCACTTGCATCAACTGAGTAAGCCGTTTGATGTAGAAGTGGAGGCTCATTATTTAAATCTTCTCCTCATGTTCTCTCACGTATGGATGAGAACTGAGAAGAGAGCTTTGCTTTAAAGACACCTTTAATCAAAGAGAGCTCAGTTAAAGGGTTGAAAGACAAAACTTGTCATTTTGAAATGAGCAGGCCAGTTGTCTCAAAGGAAATTATTAGCATATTTCAAGAACAGCATTGTTAGAGCAGACTTGAGAATGCAAACGCCTGAGAGTCAAACACTGCAAGTTAAACAGAGATCAATCAGATCCCGGTACACGAGGGCTGGAATTCAGAGATGTAATCAGCAGGCATTTTCCTTGATTGTTTCTCAGCTCCATATGCAACTGACATGATTACAGGGGGGCCAAGGTAGTCCCTCCCCACCTGAGGAATGGAGGTGGAAGCCCAGAAGAGAGGAGAGTGCACGCTCCCTCCCAATAACACGAGAAAGCAATACAAGGAAACAGGGAAGACAAAGGTCCACACACCAACTTTTCCCAAGAGTATTCTATGAAACTCTCATTTCATGAGATGCTCTGTAATCAAATAACTTCGGCAAATGCTTTGTATTCTAAATCCCTTTGCAGGTACATTACAGACATTAGCGTATTAAAAGCACGGA
The DNA here is from genome assembly GCA_008750895.1 of Mirza zaza. Taxonomy (NCBI): domain Eukaryota; kingdom Metazoa; phylum Chordata; class Mammalia; order Primates; family Cheirogaleidae; genus Mirza; species Mirza zaza. Next base: position 19,326 of record VSMD01126642.1, on the reverse strand, counting down.
GAAGTCCTGCAACAAAATAAACAGTTAAACTGCTTCCAAACCCAGAATTCTCAAACATATTTGGCCAGACAAAATTTTTTCCCATAAAACATCCTGTGGAACTAGTGTTTCCTAGCACATGGTTTGGGAAATATTGCCTTGACCCATTTTAAGACTATAATTTGGCCATCAGTTTCAGACTCTGCTCCTACCAACACTTCTAAGAGAACCACTAAGAAGTTTGTCATTGGACTTTCACATTTTCATGTATTAATGCTACTCACACTCTAGGAGGAGCATTGAGGCACAGCAGAGGATCCGGAATGCTGGGGCAGCCACACTAGAGTCTGAGGAGTGCCCAGATCCCACCTACAATGAAGTCTTCTCTGGATGAACAGCTGAAAAGACCCTGCAAGTCGGGCTCTGCACCAGGGGAAAAATCTGGTGGCATCTAGGTGAGCCTTGTCACATCAAAGCTACAGTCAGTGTGGGGTTCCCAGGGCATCATGGCCCAGGCTCTTTAGGAAATGAACGTGACTAGCAGGAACATGGAGGCATATAAGGTCTGGCTGGTCGTGTAGACTGACAGCCCTTGATGGGGTATATGGGGAAGCCACAACTCTGTTCCCATAAGGGACCCTGGGAACTCAGGTCAGCTCAGGCAACCTGGAGAGCAGACACTGGTGCTAGATTCCATGCCCCCAGTAGAGAGGAAATGTCTCCTAATACACAGTGTGTCCTGACCTGCATTGGCTCAGGGCTTAGCAGTGCAGAGCTGATAGTTGGCAGGTGTCACTGCAGATACCTGGGTAGGATTGGACCCACCTGGACGGATACCTGTACTGACTTATAAAAAACAGCAAATGAAGAAGCCAGGACCCTTCCTGGAAGGTAAAATCACTACCAGTTGTTGATGCCAAGACAGAAGTTAGGAAATCAAGACAAGAAAATCTGGGGCCCTGTGGCAGTTGTGTTTGGTTGTGTGGGTGATATAGTTACAGACTGTACCAGGGTGGCTGATCAAGAAAGCTAGGCTAGGGCTGAAATCTAATCTACATTCCACCTGCCAGGCTGGAAGCCCTCACATGGCACTATCCATACTTACAGAAAGTGGCACCTTTTACTAATTCACACAAAGTCCAACGGGGCCCCGATGGGCAGGGTGCCAAGCCTCAGCTTGTGAGGTGAGAGAAGGGGGACCTGGCTGGGGTGTTTCAGCACACTTGGCATGTAAATTTGGGCAAAACAGGTAATAAACTGAGACAGTAGGCAAATCCAAAATCTCAAGCTGGCAAGGACGTGCAGGCAAACAAAACACAGGAAAAAGGGTTCCTTGTGGTCAGCCCAGGTGAAGCCAACTGGCCTGTTCTAACAGTGCCTCTTTGAAAGCTCCGAGTCCCCCCCCCCATTCTCTTTCACAAGACTCGAAGGTGTGGTTCTGACCTAAGTGTCTGACCATGTATGAACTCTTCTCTATTTTTAATAGAGTAACAAGAGCCAAGGATCTAAGGAGAGCTTTGCAGCCAGCCCTAGGAATGGGGCTGGAAACACAGCACCTGGCACTAATGGTGTTTAGAAGCAGCCCGGAGGAATGAATTTTCAATAGCGCTCTATGTACACGGGCCTTGGGTTTACTGAGCATGGTCTTACGGTGAAGGGCATCATTTTAGACAGTGTTTCCTGCTGTTGCTCAAGTTACCTGTCTCTTTGATTGGTAGCATTACAAATACCTGGCTTACAATATGGACCCTCTAATCTGTTCACCTGCCTTGTTCTTTGTTCTCTGATCAGCTTGACTTTGCACTCCCTGCCTCCACCAGCTGCTCCTTCACCTTCACCATTTTCTTAAGTTTCGTATCATTTTTACTGTGTGACTGTACCTCCCACAGTACAGAAATAATAAATGTCACCAGAAATGAGCTTCTTCAAGCTTTCTACCCACTATCACAAACTTTGGTTCTAATGGCATTTATTCTTTGCTCATTCTCTGCCTGCAGAAGGAAATGTCTTTTCCAACATAAAGACAAAGATCTCCTTGATTCTGTCTGACCTACAAGATACTTCTATCTCATGCTCTCTCTCTTTGCCACAAAACTTGTTAAAAGAGTATCGTAGACTTCCACTTTTCCCCATGATAGAGTACAGGGACTAGAATTACCCTTCCACAACTAGAAAACTGGACAAAATTATAAGAAACAATTTTTTTAGAAAGTGGACGATAGTCCAAGGTTGAGATTACTGAGCAAGAGAAATAAACAAGATAAGCCCTACAGTTGCTCCAGCTCAGTGCTGCGAGGCAATTTGCAGGCTGCAGTGCAGAAAGGGGGTTCCCCAAAAGTCTGAGGGTCATGCTGAGCTCAGGGAAAGAATTTGGAATTTGGGAGGAGGGAGGCAAGGTGTCTAGAATTTGTGGAATAGTATATTGAAAGAGGGGGGAAAAAGTGACCTGCACAGAGAAAGGGCTCTAGAAATCTGTGGGAGAAATCACACCAAGTCTTTAGATGATTACAGATCTGCTCATCTGTGAAAGGAAACTGCATGAACCTGGGGAATGAACTCATAAAGCAAAGCAGTAAGCTGAACACTCCTAGTGCTCGTATGTAGGTAGGACACTTTGTACTCCCACCAGCCAAAGTAGACAGACATTATAATACATAGGACATCAAGTACAGTCTTCAGGAAAATACTACCTTAGTAGCAGAGATAAATTAGCCCTAGACTAAAGGCTATTTCTGACGTACTTCCAAAAAGCTTAACAGCAAGCCTTGAAAGGAGCAAATAAACTCAGAGCAATGTATACACCTACCAGAACTAAGTATAACACTTTTTAGAGAAACACCAAAAATTTAGCATCTCAAAAATCTAAACTTCAAAATGTCCAGCATTCAACCAAAAATTACTAGGAAAGCAAAAAACGAGAAAATACTGCTTTTTGCTGACAATATGACCTTGTACCAGCAAACCCCAAAGATTCCACCCAGAGACTCCTAGAATTGATAAATAAATTCAGCAAAGTCTCAGGTTATGAAGTCACTGTACATAAAAAAAGTACCATTTCTATATACCAATAACAACCAAGCTGAGAGTCAAATCAAAGACTCAATACCATTCACAATAGCTACAAAGAAAATAAAATACCTAGAAATATACCAAGGAGGTAAAAGATCTCTACAAGGAGAACTATGAAACACTGTGGAAAGAAATTGCAGATGAATCAAATCCATCTTCCCCAAAAAAAGAAGAAGAAAAAAAAAAAGAATTCCCAGATGAAATAAACACTTGGAGAAACACACCATGCTCATGGATTGGTAGAATCAACATTGTTAAAATGCCCATACTACCCAAAGTGATTCACAGATTCAATGCAATCCCCATCAAAATACTGATGGCTTATTTCACAGATCTAGAAAAAAATAATTCTATGCTTCATTTGAAACCAGAAAAGAGCCTAAATAGGCAAGGAAATCCTAAGCAAAAAGAACAAAGCTGGAGGCATCACACTACCAGACTTCAAACTATACTACAAGGCTATCGTAACTGAAACAGCATAGGGTTGGTACAAAAATAGAGACATAGACCAATAGAACAGAACAGAGAACCCAGATATGAAACCATCTACCTACAGCCAACTGACATTTGGCAAAGCAGACAACAACGTGCACTGGGGAAAAGAAGCCCTATTCAACAAATGGTGCTGGGAAAATTGTATAGCCATATGCAGAAGAATGGAACAAGACCCCTATCTCTCACCACTTACAAAAATTAATTCAAAATGGATAAAAACTTAAATGTAAGGCATGAAACTACAAGAATTCTAGAAGAAAATATAGTAAAAACTCTTGTAGATATTAGCCTAGGCAAAGAATTTGTAACTAAGACCCCAATGGCAATTACAGCAATAACAAAAATATATAAATGAGACTTGATCGAATTAAAAAGCTTCTGCACAGCTGAGGAAATAATCAAGAGAACAAATAGACAACCTACAGAATGGGAGAAAATATTCACAATCTACACATCTGATAAAGGGCTAATATTCAGAATCTACAAAGAACTCAAATCAGCAAGAAAAAAAATCCCATTAAAAAAGTGGGGAAAAGACATGAGCAAAGCTTTTCAAAAGAAAATAGACAAATGGCCAATAAATATATGAAAAAATGCTCAACATCACTAATAATCAGGTAAATGCAATCAAAATCACAATGAGATATCACCTCACTCCATTAGAATGGCTTATATTAAAAAGCCCAAAAACAATAGGTGCTGGCATGGATGCAGAAAGAAATGAATACTTATACATAGTTGGTGAGACTACAAATTAGTGTAATCTTTATGGAAAACAGTATGGTGATTCCTCAAAGAACTAAAAGTGACCTGCCATTTGATCCAACAATTCCACTACTGGGTATCTACCCAAAGAAAAAGAAGTCTTTCTATCAAAAAGACACCTACACTCAAATGTTTATTGCAGCACAATTCCCAATTGCAAAGATGTGGAATCAACCTAAGTGCCCATCAATTCATGAGCAGATTGATAAAATGTGGTATATGTATACCATGGAATATTACTCAGCCATAAAAAGGATGAATTAATGCCTTTTGCACCAATTTGGATAGAACTCAAGACCATTCTCCTAAGTGAAATATCTCAAGAATGGAAAAACAAACACCATAGTTACTCTCTAATAAATTGGAACTAACCGATGGACACACAAATGCATAGAGGAAAGCAAAGTCATTGGAAATCAAGCAGTGGGGAGGGGGGCAGAACTCCACCTAACAGGTACAATGAACACTATTCGGGTGGTGGCCACATTTATAGCCCTGACTCAAGCCATGTAACAAAAACATTTGTCCTCCTTAGTATTTTGAAATAAGAAAAAGATGAGAAAATATGAACCATTATCAGGAGAAAAATAACCAATAGAAATGAAAGATAGGAGAAAAATAACCAACAGAAATGAAAGGAGAACCAGGAGAAAAATAACCAACAGAAATGAAAGATATGATAGAATTAGCAGATAAGAATATTAAGACAGTTATAAATATGCTCCATCATACAAGAAAGTAGAGGAAAAGACAAATATAATGAGGCAATAAATGAAAGATATAAAAATACCTAAATGGAACTTATAAAGATGAAGAATATGATATCTAAAATATAAATACACTGAAATATGTGAGATAAAAGACATCAAAATTTCATAACAATAAAGAGATCAAGCAATCAAGAGGACATCAAAATGTTAAATATGTATTAACTAGTAACCCACTTCAAAATGAAGTAAAATTAATAGAACTGAAGGAAGCAATAAAGTTAAAAATTATAGTTGGAAATTTCAACATTTCTTTCTCAATTACTGTTAGAATAAGAAGAAATAAAATCAGTAAAAATATAGATTTCAACAACACTGACAACCAATTTGTCATTTATATAACACTCCATCTCAGAATAGCACAATATATATCATTTTCAAGTTCATATAAATCATTTACCAAATAGACCATATCTGGACCTTAGTATAATTCTCAATGAATTTAAAAGGATTTAAGTCATAGAAAGTACATTCTCTGACCCTACAGGAATTAAACTGGAAATCGTTTACAGAATTATACCTGGAAAATTCCCCCAAATATTTTGAAATTAAATGACACACCTTTAAATAACACATAGGTCAAAGAAGAAATGGCAAGAGAAATTAGAAAATCTTTGAATGGAATACAAATGAAAACATTTATACCTTAAACATATACAATAAAAAAGAAGAAAAGGAAGAACTTCTGAAGGGGAAAAACGAAAACATAACCTACAAAAAATTTTGGCTATAGCCAAAGCAGTACTTAGAGGGAAATCTATAGCATTGTGTGCTTGTAAGTAGATCTAAAATAAATGAACTAGGTTTCCACTATGGCACACTAAAAAGGAAGAACAAATTAAGGCTAAGTTAATCAGGAGAAAGAAAATAGTAAAGATTAAAAAGAAATAAATGAAGTATAAAATACAACAACAATAAAGAACAATCAATAATACCAAAGCAGATTTTGTCAGAAGACAAATAAAATTTATAACCCCCCCTGCCAGACTAATAAATAAGTCATGAAAAAGATAAGAGATGAAAAGATAAAGAAAAATATAAAAAAGAGAGAAGACACTGATTATCAATATCAGGAATGAGAAAGGGGTTCTATAAATAGATTCTATAAATATTTGAGATTCTATAAATATTAAGAGAATATGAGAAAAAAGTATGAACAATTCCTGTCAATACACTCAACAAATTAAATAAAATGGACAAATGCCTTGAAAGACAAAAACCTTACTTAAGAAGAATAGCCCTATATTCATTAGGGAAATTAAATTCATAGTTTAAAACTTCCTGAGAATAAAAAGAATAACTTTGCATTAGAGAAAGCTGACAAACTCTACCTCAGCCAGGTGACAATTAGGATCAACAGTGATTGGTATAATGTGATGAGAATGGTGCTTTACCTCTGTAGTCTCCTCCCCCAAATCTATCATCCCTGTACAATTTGAGAAAACATCAAACAAACAAACCCCAATTGATGGACATTCTACAAAATACCTGACCAGTACTCCTCAAAACTGTCAAGGTCATCAAAAAAATCAAAAACAAGAAAAGTCTGAGAAAACTGTCACAACCAAGAGGATTCTAAAAAGACATGATGACTAAAGACAATGTAGTAGCTGGATGGGATCCTGGAACAGAAAAAAGACATTAGGTAAAAAGGAAATACAAATGAAGAATGGACGTTAGTTAATAATAATGCATCAATATCAGTTCATAGTTGTGACAAATATACCATATTAATGCAAAATGTTAATGGTAGGGGAAATGGGGTATAAAGTATATGGAAACTTTCTGTACTATCTTCACGGCTTTCCTGTAGATCTAAAACAATTCTATGATGAAAAGTTTATTGAAAAAAAAAAACTTAACACCTTCTCACAAAGAAAACTCCAGACCCAGATGGCTTCATAGGTAAATTCTACCAAACACTTAAGAAATAAACAATACCAATTCTGTACAAACTCGTCCAGAAAATAGAAAAGAAGGGAACATTTCCCAACTCATTCTATGAGGCTGATATTGTGCAAATGCCAAACCCATACAAAGACATAAGAAAAGAAAATTACATGCCAATATCTTTCAAGAACATCGATAGCAAGATTCTTAGATAAAGTTGAGCAAATCAAATCTGGTACTATAATCCAGAATACTTCATTACCAAGTAGGATTTATGCCAGGAATGTAAGGTTAGTTTAACATGTGAAAAATTAATGTAATTCATCATATTAACAGCTTTAAAAAGCAAAATCATATAATCATCTCAATAGATGCAGAAAAAGCATTCAACAAAATTTAATACTCATTTATGATTTAAAAACCCATCTTTTAGCAAACTAGGAATAGAAGGGAATTTTCTCAGCCTGATACATGCTTAGTGATGAAAGACAGAATACTTCACCCCTAAGATCGAGAGCAAGGGAGAGGTATCTGCTCTTGCTTTTTCCATTTCATGTAGTACTGGATGTCTTCACAAGAGAAATAAGGCCAGAAAAAGGAAGTCAAATGCACAGATGTAAAAGCAAAAAATAAAACAGATTGTATTCACAGATGACTTGCCATATATTTTAGTATTGACATGTATATTAGTATTTTAATATTTAAAATACTAATGAATGTACAAAAATGGTAGCAGAATAGGTGAGCTTAGCAATGTCCATATACAAAATCAATTGTATTTCTACTAGCAATTAATAAATAATTAAATTAAAAATATAATACTATTTATCATTGCATCAAAAGAACAAAATATTCTGTGATACATTTTTTAAAACCTGTGCCAGACCTATACACTGAAAACTACAAAACAGTGATTAGAAAAATTAGAGAAGAGCTAAATCAATGGAGATGTATATTATGTTCATGGATTGTAACACCCAGCATTTTTTGATGTGACTTCTTCCCAAATTGATTTATAGATTTATAGAATACTAATAAAAGTCCCAGCAGGTTTATTGGGTAAACATTGGAAAGCCGTTTATAAAATTTCCATGGGAATATAAAACACCTAGAGTAGTGAGAACAATTTGAAAAATAAGAACCAAGTTAGAATTCTTACTCTACTTGATTTAAGGTTTATTATACAGTATTCAAGAGAATGTCATATGTGTGCATAGATAGATACATAGATCAAAGAGATATGTCAGCAAGAACAGCAGAGTAAGAACCTCTGAAAATCCTTTACTCCAAGACAATGAGACTACAAATGCTTCTCAATTTATGATGCAGTTATGTCCCAATAAATCCATGGTAAGTTGGAAATATTGTAAGTTGAAAATGCATTTAATATACCTAAACTGCTGAACATCATTGCTTAGGCTAGCCTACCTTAAACATATTCAGAACATTTACGTTAGCCTAAAGTTGGGCAAAATCATCTAACACAAAGCCTATTTTACAATAAAGTGTTGAATATCTCATGTAATTTATTGACTACTGAAAGTGAAAAAACAGAATGGTAGTATGAGTACTTGAAGTATGGTTTCTACTGAATGTATATTGCTTTCACATCAGTGTGAAGTTGAAAAATTGAAGCTGAACCATTGTAAGTCAGGGACTGTCTGTACTGAGAAAATTTGTCAGAACAACTTTATCAGCTCTGGAAATTAACCAAAGGATTTTTGCAATCTTGAGAGCATTTATTCAAGAAAAACAACTGAATCTCAGTAATAACAGTGAGCTTTATGGTGTTTTAACTTAGTCTTCCTACTCCTCTACCCAGGTCGGTAATAGCCTTGAAAACAAATAGCCCACAATCACAGTAAAAACCAGCACCTGGCAGTCAGAGGAGGGGAAAAATGGGGCTGGAGCTCTTTCAAAGCCCAATTCAGATAGAGTTGTCATTATTTGACTTGTCTGGTGGTCCCTTGAAAGTTCCCACTCACAAAACTTCTCTTTTTCTTTTGACCTAAGAGCTCTCCCAGTGCAAAAAGGCTTTTTCCCAGGGACATTTGTTGAAAACCATCAAGGGTAACTGTTTAACATTGTAGCTACCTGAGGGAATGAATAGCAGTAGGTTATCCAAACAGTAGGTTATCCAAAATCTTAAAAGGAAAAGCTGGACAATGAGATGTCCAAAGGGGGCTTTGAAAAGCTTTGACATATTCCTGAGTCTCTAGAAGGTCACATGCACGTGTAGCACTATGCATGTGCTCAGGGCTTTGTAAACCCTCAGGAGAGACCTGAGAAAGTCCTAAACTCTTACCTTTAGCTAACCTTGATGCTGCATGCAAGCAGGAAGTGAAGGCTAAACCATCATTGTAGACTGCCTGACTGAGTGTTGAAGGCATTCACCAATATACATACAAAGTCCTGCAGCAAAGAAAGAGAGACTTATTGGTTCTTGGCATTTAAAGCAATCTTTGACCAATCACTAGCTGACAACTAAGTTAACCAAGCAGACACTTCAATGGCCAAACATAACAAAGAACAGACTTTATCAATAAGTTCAGAAAAGTCACTAAACAAAGCACAGTAGTGACAATAACAAACAGCAACAAAACACAATTCTAGAGAGTGTGAAGAATCTGCAATCCAGAGTTGGCATATTATATCACTTCAACAAAAAAAATTACAAGACATGCAAATAAGCAAGGAAGTATGGCTGTGCACACACAAAAAATCAGTCAATAGAAACCATCTCTGATGCAGCCCATAGATTGGACTTACTAGACAAGGTCTTTAAATCAGTATTTAAAATATATTCAACTAAAGGAAATCATGTTTAAAGAACTAAAAAAAAGTATGAGAATAGTAACATCTTAACAAAGATAAAATATCAATAAAGAGATAGAAATTATTGACAAAAGAACCAAATATAAATTGTGAACTTGAAAAGTAAAATAACTGAAATGAAAAATTCACTAGAGAGGCTCACTTGCAGATAAGAGCAGGTAAAAGAATCAGAAAACTTGAAAATATGTCTATTGACAATATCTAGTCTGAGGAACAGAAAGGAAAAAGCATGAAGATAACTGAAACAGACCCTTAGAGACCTGCCAGATACTGTCAAACTTACCAACATACTAATAATTGGAGTCACACATGGAGAAGAGAGAAATGGTCAGAAAGAATATTTGATGAAATCACAGCTGAAAACATCCCAAATTTGATGAAAAATATTAATCTACCTACACATTCAAGAAGTTTAACAAACTCCAAGTCGGACAAGCACAAAGAGATCCACCAGACACATCATAATCAAACTGCTGAAAGTCAAACAAAAGAAGGAATCTTGGAAGCAGCAAGAAAGAATCAATGCACCAGGCACAAGGAAACCTCAGTGAGATTAACAGCTGACTTCTCATTGGAAACCATGAAGGTTGGAAACAGTGGGATGGCATGTTCAAAGTACTGGAAAGAAAAGGACTATCAATCAAGAATTCTATTTCCAGTAAAACATTTCTTCAACACTGAAAGAGAAATTATGACATTCCCAGGCAAACAAAAACTGAGAGAACTTGTTTCTAGTATACCTGGTCTACAAGAAATACTAAAGGAAGCACTTCAGGCTGAAATGCAAGAGCACTAGACAATAACTGGAATCCATCTGATAAATAAAGAACACCAGTAAAGGTGACTCCATAGGTAAATATAAAAGAAGGTATAAATGTATTTTTTTGTCTCTAACTCTTTTTTCCTCTTAACTGATTTAAAATATAATTGCATAAATCAATAATTAGACCAAAGGTACAATATGAAGAGTCCAGTAAGAGACCACACACATATGGCCGGTTGATTTTTGGCAAAGATGCCAAGGTAACTCAATGGGGGAATGGACTGTCTATTAATAAATGGGCTAGAATATCATAGTTTAAAAATGAACCTTAGACCATATATAAACAACTCAAATTGGATTACAGATCTAAACTTAAGATCTAAAACCATAGAAGAAACCTCTAGAAGAAAAAATAGGAATACATTGTGACCCCATTTTGAGCAAAAGTTTCTTTCTTAGGACACAAAGAGCATGAACCATAAAAAAACCTGATAAATTGGACATCATCAAAATGAAAGATATTTCTCTTTAGAAAATACTGATAAGGCAAGCCAAAGCCTGAAAAAGATATTTGTCAAATATATATGATAAAAGATTTGAATCTAAGCTATATGAAAAACTTTGTTGTGTTAAAATATACATAACATAAAATTTACCATTTTAACTATTTTTAAGTGTACAATCCTGTGGCATTAAGTATAACCCACCCTTTTGGGTCATTTTCCAGACAGACAGGCCTCCCTTTGTTGTTTATTCTCCTGAAGGTTCTAAGGGGCTTTTTAAACCCAGGAAACCATTTCATAAAGCAATGTGCCTGCCACCCTACATGATTCAAAGTAGCATGTCACCATGAATTTAAGAAAATAAAATCACAGTCCTCAGTAAAATGGATTTAATGGTCACAACGGTGTTCATAAAACAGCTCTCCTCAGCTTCTTAAGCACAGACCTTAATAATTTAATGTTTTTTCTGCTGTGATGCAGAGGTTTTCTGAAACAGAGAGAAACCCAGCAGTAAGATAAAGCCTACATCTCCCTCCATTTTCACTCATGCCATTCTGCCATCCTTCGATGTCCAGCTATAAAAGTCTCTTCACACCTGCGCACTGATTTGGGATATCCATCTTTTCCTGGCTAACTGGGATGAAAGCCCCAGTTCTTAAAAAGTTTAGTGAAGAAAGGAGGTTTCAATCTTTCCATTTGGTCTAACTTATTTTAAATCCTGAATCCTTACTCTAAAAACAAAAACAACTTACATACAACAACATAAAAATGAAAGAAAATACCTAGTAATCTGCCATGTTGACCAGATATGTTTCAGAATCACTATCTGTCTGGTAGGTTTATCATTATTACTAAAATTTCCCAGTTAAAGCTATATATCCAAGATTTTAAAACATATTTAAAATATTTTAAACACTCTCTCATATAAAAAGTAGTACATGTGCACTCTGAAAATTTGGAAAATAGAGACTCTACGAAGAAGGAAACTAAAATTACCCACAATTCCACTGGCCAAGAATTACTGTTAACACTTTTTAAATAGCTTTTCAGTTTTATATGCACATGTACACATTTTTATGTATATTTATGAGGACATACTATATAGACTCTTTTATAGGCTGCTTCTTTTTCTACTTTTAATAATTCACTATGAGCATTTAATCATCATATAGTTCTCCAACATAGTATTTTTAATGTCTTTTATAGCATTCTATCCTATGCTTTGCATCATTTATATAACCCAGATCCTATTTTTTTAATAAAAACTCATTTATTTGTTTTAAAATAACACACCCTTATATATTTATCTTTAGTGCATCTCTATTTTTATAGGATAAATTCCTAGATGACATAATTCTGATGAGATAAACCGAGGACTTTGGCACTGGTGTGAATGTCTGGACATGCCAACCAAGACCTTGTTCCTTCAACAAACTCCTCTCAGATGGTTCTCATGTGAGGCTGCAACCCTGTTACTTGCTGAAGAGCTTTAAAGAGCATCTACCAAATTGGGTATTTATTCCTTCACCTGGTGTTCTAGTACCCTTCCTCCACTTATATGTCAGGTGCTTGACATACGTTGGTCTCTGATCATCACAATGCTCCAAGGTTAGTAGCGTTGTCTTCCTTTTATAAAAGTGGAAGTTGTTAGTGAGAGGGTTCGATAACTTGCTCAAGGTCACATCACTAATAAATAGGTCTTCAAATCCAGGTCTGCAGAGCCTGTGTTCCGTTCCTCAGTGACTGTCACTAAGACTCTATCCAATTATGAGAGGAAAGAGGCAGTCTAGTGTCATGCTTGAGCCAGTCTGCCTGGATTCTAACACCAGCATTACACCTGGCGTTGTGATCTCATGAAAATTAATTGTCCTTGTTTGTATCTGTTTCCTCATCTATAAAATGTGGGTGATAATCGTACCCATCTTATAGGGTCGTGGTGAGGATTAAATCAGTTAGTATACATAAAGTGCTCAGACTTGTGTCTGGCACGTAGGAAGTATTAAATACTTTTTTTCATCATTATTATCACATCACTTTTTTGTGATAGTCATGGTTTTAATTTATTGCAACAAAAGGAAACAGGTTAAAATCAGCAAGAGCAAAAAACACATAGGGTGGAGTCCAGGGGAAACCACACATGAGCTCCTGTTAGTTCTTCACCAGGGCAGTGGTGCAGTCGGCTCCTGGCTCTCCCAGCAACATGTATGGAAACACGTCACCATCATTATCGTTGTTGCTGTTGTCACTGTCACATTGCAGGAAACCCAGCCTCACTGGCCATTTCTCAAATGTCACTTGGTTTCAGAACCTGTGTCTTTGCTCACACTATTTTCTACTCTCAACAGGCTTGTCTCTCCCTTCACATGACTAGCTTTGCAGCTGGTATTTATTGATGAGGCTGGTGAAATCTTCCCTATCTTTCCAAAGCCACTCCCTTCTTCGTCATTAAGTGATCTCTCCCTCTTCACTTACACCACTTGTAATTCTTCTGGGTTTTCACGCTGTCTTGTTTTAGAATCACATGTGTACCTGCTTATTTCCTTGCTAAACCTAAAGCTCACTAAGGATTGAGACTGCCCTGGGAGCTGTCACATATCAGAGACTAAGGCGAGGTGGGGCCAGATAGTCCACGTTTAATGTCCAGGTCTGTCCCCCACTTCCTGGCCCTTTCTCTCTCTCTCTCTCTCTCTCTCTCTCTCTCTCTCTCTCTCTCTCTCCTTTCTTTCTTTCTTTTTTTTTTTTTTTTGAGACAGCGTCTCACTCTATCTCCCAGGCTAGAGTACAGTAGTGTGATCAGCTCACTGCAACCTCAAACTCCTGGGCTCAAGTGATCCTCCCACCTCAGCCTACCAAGTAGCTGGGAATAGGTGAACGCCACAATGCCTGGCTAATTTTTCTATTATTAGTAGAGACGGGGCCTTGCTCTTGCTCAGGTTGGTCTCAGACTCCTTACCTCAAGCGATCCTCCTGCCTTGGCCTCCCAGAGTGCTGGGATTATAGGCATGAGCCACTGCGCCTGGTCTTACTGACCTCTTTTCTATCTCATGCAAGTTGTTTCACTTCTCTGCATCTCTTTTTTCACCTATGAAATGGACATGATCATAGGACCTCCTTTGTGGGGATGTTGGGAAGGTCAAAGACATAAATATATGTGATATGCTTGGAATCATGTCTGGAACATAGTAAATGCTCAATAAATGTCAGTGATAATTTACATAGCAGGCAGTGAGTAAATGTGAGTTGACTGAATGTAGGAACTCATGGATCATGCTTAGTCACCAGACATTTGTCTGAATTGTCCCCTTTTTTGTATCTGCACGTAAAGCTGTGGAGACTCTCTCTGGTTATTTTTTGGTGTGATTACAGATGATTTCCTAAGGTTAGTCTCGTTGTTTGAGATGGTGATGGAAGTGGGAGCAGTAGTGTGATCGTTGAGCTCTAATCTCTGGGTCAAAAAGTGAAGATATAGGTAAATCTTGGGAAAATAAAGAAGGAAAATAACCTCTGACAGACAACCCTTTCACATTTCTCCCGAAGTCAAACTGTTTCTGAGAGCACACACCCCATCTGATGCCAACTTGAACCCACCTTCCTTGCTGTAGGCATCTTGGTCCACGGGACAGGAAGCTGGGTGCTGAGGGGACACCCCAAGGAGAGGTTGAACCCAAGCAGACATGCAGGAAGCTGCAGCTGTCCAGTAATAGGCTGTGTTTGCCCACGACCCTCACCACGGTCCCAAAGAGCAGCACGGCCACCACCTGTCCCTGCCCACGGACTGACCTCTGGCTCCATCTGAGCTTAGTCTCCGTGTTCAGGTTTTCACGATTTCCCTGTCTTAGCTGGGGCTGGTACGGTGCTAAATACGACTGCCAGGAGGCTGTTATTTTGGACTAAGCTCTTGCCCTGGGCCCCAGAGCAAACCAAAATGGAGCCATTTGTGTTGAGTGCCATGTAGCCAACTGCAACTTTAAAAATCAGGAAAATCCTCAAACAAACCATTTAAAAACAAACAAAAAAACAAGAAATTCAGAGCAACCAGTCAAAAAGGGCCCAGTTAGCCTTAGCCGGCATGAGGAAGTCCCCTCTGCTTTAGCAATTACAAGGAAAGTAACTTGAAGAAACCTGATGCTAACCCATCCACTTTTTGTATCATGCTGTTTCCTTGTTCCTGTTCAAGGCACCTTACAGACCGACCACTCTGCTATGCCCAGTGGAACTCCTATTTTCAGACAGGATGCTGCCTGATTCATGAATTGCTAATAAAAGCCAATTAGATCTTTAAACTCAATTGGTTGGAATTTTGTTTTTTGACAGCAATGTGTTTATGATGTTTGAGTGAGTACCCTAAGAATTACAACATACGCTGCTAATTTATTAAAAGATAGCATTAATCTGTACCTTTACCCTCCTCCTGGATAATATACTGCCTCTCTGCCAAAATAATCGTTTTATACCACACAGTACTAAATTCCATTTCTGTGGCTATGGTGACTGAGCCCTTCTACCATTAACTGGGCCACATTAGGGGACGTGAACAGGTTTCAATTTCCAGCCAACACCAGCCAATTCGTACTAGCCAGAGTCCTGGACGGATTCTAAGGCAATGTTTTCAGATTCCGAGGAGGGAACAAAAAGATCCCCGAAGTCTTCTAGGAGCAAAGAATGAGCCTAGTAGACATCAGGGATCAGATCAGAGATTAATCAGAGGTAAGATCTGGGCAATGAGAGACTTTAACAACCCAAAGTCTCCTCTGAGGGTTGTTTTAGAGTTTCCTGGATTACTGGTGGCTCATTGCAACACAGAAGCACATGATCTCTAGGTGGGAAGGCCAGTCCACGTTTAGGGGTCCTCCCCTGGTGAGAGGGCACACCCTACAAGTGGAGATCTGTGAGTGGCGTGACATGCCAGGTGGTCACCATCACGCTGGGGACCTGGGGATGAACCCAACAGAAAAGCGAGTGAAAACACTCGAGCTCACAGAAGTGCTGGGTCCTAAGAATAAAGCACGGGGCACAGTTTAAGCTGACAAGGGCGGGGCTACAGGGATGGGGCCTAGCCCCCAGTTGAATTGCTTCAGGAGGCCTGGGTCCTCTTTCTTTTGTTGATCAATGTGTCACTGTCAGGGTTCCCTTGAATTACTGTGGTGTGAGGTTGACGCAGAGAAAACAATGCCAGTTGCATGGTAAGTGACAAGGTGAATGAAACGATAAACCCACTGTGGGACATGGGCTTGTCAAACCAAAGACCCGTGTTTCCAGACCTGCCCTTGGAGCCCTTGGGCATTCCCGGGGGGACCCCGCCATTCTGTTTATTTCTGACAGGCTTAAGCCCTCTTGAGACACCCAGAGCAGAGAAGAAACCAGACTTCCTTCCCTGTCCTCTCCCCAGCTGGGGGACTTGAAAGCTACAGGGAGAGATAAGTAAGTAGAATGAGCTGAATACACATGGAATCTTCTAGAGAAGCCAGCTTTCTCTGGAGGCAGGGCCCATGCATGCTGAGTTCCAGCAAGACACAGGGTAGATACGAATTGAGCAAGCTAAGCACTTCTTCAGATTGCTTTTGGAAGAGAAGATGACATTTCCCCTTCACCTCCCTTGGCATAAAATGAAAACACAAGAAGGAAAACTAGACCTGGAAAAATGTTAAAATTAATTGGGGCCTTTCTGGGGTGCAAACTCCTACCCACCCCTCCCCAAGCCCAAAGGCACCCAGTGCTCTTTCAGAGAAAAACAGGCATTACTGACAATATCCTAAAGGGTTACCATCCCTGGGCTCATTTGCATTTAAATGAACCAAACTAAACAAAGGTTTCTCACCTGGGCCCCTCACTCTGAGGTTTACCAGGCTTCCTGGGCCAGCTGCTCCAACTTGATGTCATTCTCCTTAGAACTCACCAGCTCTTTCTAGAACCCAGACTTAGCCTTTGACCTCTGTCCCACGTGGCTGTGCACACCACCAAGTACGTCCACGTGTTCCCCTGCTTAGCCCACGTGAGGTTTCCAGCACCAGTGGCTGATTGGTTTATCCGTCTGTTTTCCATGACTGTTTAGCATACAGCCAGTCACATTTAATGAAAAGAACCACCATCTACGTGGAGCTTTAGAGCTACAGCGTGCCTGGCCGCACACCCTGCGTGGTCCCCCCAACGACCAAGACGGGTGGGGCTTGGCTCCCATCGGCTGGATAAAAAACCATGGCTCCCACAAGCAGTCATGCATAACAAAACAGACCTTCAGAGGTAAAATTCACTGCCCCTCCCACGGATCCAGGGCTGCCAGGCGAAGCCTGTTAGAAACAGGTGGTCCCTGCGATGGTTAATTTTGTGTCGACGTGGCTGGGCTGAGCGATGCCCAGACAGCTCGTAAAACATCCTTTTTGGGTGTGTCTGTGAGGTGTCCCTGGGAGAGGTGGGCATTGGAATTGGTGGCTGAGTGGGAAAGATCACCCTCACCGATGGAGGTGGCATCACCCTGCCCCTTGAGGGTCCAGATAAAAAAAGGTAGAGGAAGGGTGGCTTCCTTGTCTGTGCTTTGGCTGGGACAGCCACCCTTTCCTGCACTCTGACGCCAGGACTTATCCATCAGCCCCGGTTCTCAGGCCTTTGTAAGCGAGCTGGAAACACACCGCAGGGTCAGCTGGTTCTCTAGCCTGCGGGGACTTCATGGGCTCCATGATCACGTGAGCCCGCCCTCATCATACCTCTTTCTGTGCATCTCCCCTATTGGCCTGTTTCTCTGGAGAGCCCTGACTCATCCAGTCACCTTAGCCCTGGGCCCAGCATCCTTCCCAGGGGGTCGCCTGCCTCCGGGCCACCCTGAGCCAGGGTTCTGCCAGTGAGGGGACAGACACCTCATCGTTCCGCAACTTCGGGGGCGTCAACAGCCCACTCTCCATCTGCCCTCAGCTAATTCTACCTTTCTTCCTCTCCAAGGGTCTGACTGTAGCAGGGAGCAATTATTAGACACTTTGAAACTAGTAATTATTCTAGTAAATATATTTTATTCTTGTTTGTGCTTTACGCAGAGGGTGGAAGTCCTGGATTTCCATATTGTATTGATTGCTTCACCTGGTTAAGTTTTAAATTAGACTTTGCACTAGTTAGATAGGAGTCAGAAATAACTTGACTGGCTGATGCAAGAATGTGCTTAAGATGTTCGAGTTGGATGACAGCTAAAAGGAGGGAGGAAAGAAGAAAAGGACATAAAAATGGTATTCATTTATACTGGCTTTAGTGAGCCACTCAGAAAAGGGACTCCTGGCTGGGCGTGGTGGCTCACGCCTGTAATCCTAGCACTCTGGGAGGCCGAGGCGGGCGGATTGCTCAAGGTCAGGAGTTCAAAACCAGCCTGAGCAAGAGCGAGACCCCGTCTCTACTATAAATAGAAAGAAATTAATTGGCCAACTAATATATATAGAAAAAATTAGCCGGGCATGGTGGCACATGCCTGTAGTCCCAGCTACTCAGGAGGCTGAGGCAGAAGGATTGCTTGAGCCCAGGAGTTTGAGGTTGCTGTGAGTTAGGCTGATGCCATGGCACTCACTCTAGCCTGGGCAACAACGTGAGACTCTGTCTCAAGAAAAAAAAAAAAAAAGAAAAGGGGCTCCCAGTCATTTTTCAGACATCGGAGCAAATGCCTCAAGGAAAGGATTGTAGTGCATGCCTGAAGCCTCAGAATAGAGCTTGGAAAGGAGAGGGAGAGAGGCAGAGAGGGAGAAGACGGTGGTGGGGAGGAGGAGGAGAGTGTGTGAGCGGGGGCCGGAGTGTGGCCTGCTCTGCCTGAGAGCAGGGCTCTCATTCGGTAGGTGCAGAGTCACTGCCCTTGAAGACAGACCAAGGACAATGAGTAAGTCCTTCCCTCTGTTTTCAGCGGACGCTCACCTCGTGAACAGCGCCTTATCGAAAGAGCAGATAAGGAGGCATCAAGCCACATCGTGCCCAGATCAGAGATGCTTCTTACGTTCCAGAAGCTTGTGGAGCTCCCAGTGCTACACCAGTTCCAGGCCTTTGAATTACAGAAGGATGTGGCTGGCTCCAACCCGGGCCCTGCCTCTGTGACCCCAGTTCCTCCCCATGGGTAGCAGTCGTGTTCCAGCTCCCTTAAGCTCCTGGCTGTTCACAGCTTCCTGAAACGGAAAGAAGGAAGAATGGACTCATGGAAGAAGGTGCGTCTGTCCGGGGAGAGGTGCACACGGGGCTACTTCGCTGTCAGCAGCAGAGCACAAGGCCCGGTGGACAGACGGGCCAGTGGGTGCCCTGC
>VSMD01126641.1:0-21354 GCA_008750895.1 Mirza zaza | reverse complement strand
CAGCCTGAAGCCCTCACCAGAAACCAAGCAGGTGCCAGCACTATGTTTCTTGTACAGCCCGCAGAATTATAAATTGCCCAGCTTCAGGTATCTTTGTGTTCTGATGGCCTCCATCTACAGTTAATGAGCTTGCACACTACACAGGATGCCCAGCCAAGGGTGTACGAAGGCTGAGATCCAGCTCTTCCGTAGGCAAGCCCTCTTCCTCAGGGTTGTGTCTACCTGGAGGTGGTGTACATTTTCTGTTTTACCTGAACTATAACTTTTTCTCAGTCCCTAGCAGTGCCCTTTGATTTCTCATCTCTTCAACATTGTGGGAGCCAAAAAAATGTTTGTTGAAAGAGGAAATGAATCAATGAAAAAAACACATGGGCCTCCTTTACTTTCAATGGAGGTGAGTGGGAAAAGTAGATACTATTTTTTACCAGCCCAACAATCATTCCCCTCCTTCCTGGCTCCCCCCTTCACCTTTTTTCCTGATATTTACCTCCCATTCTTCTGGACTCAAGTAATCTTGAGGAATCTAAGCCAGTGATTCTCAATCTTAACTGCACATTGGAATCACCTGGAGGAGATGTTTAACATGCCCGGGGCACGTCCCAAACCAATAAAGGTGGACGGTGAGGCACTCAGACATCAGTGGTTTGTAAAGCTCCCCAGGTGGTGCCACATACACCTGGCACCTGGTTGGTAGCCTGACACCTCTGGTCTGTCATGGTGGTTCCACCCCCTTGCTAGGGCATTGGTTAGGAAAGAGCATGTGCCCAATTCTGGCCAATGAGACATGATGGGAAGTTTGCTGAGGGCTTTGGAAAAGAGGGACTCACTGATATGAAGCAGGTAAGGGCATTCTGATGTCTGGATGCCTAGACAGATGTACCATAACTGTCAGTCACCCTGAGAAGAGCTCTCCCCAGGACAAGGTGAGGTACTGGAGAAGGCAGAGTGAGGAGGGAGAATGGAGCCAGGTTCCTGGGAACCTCCCCAAACTGCACATCCACCAGCCTGAAGCTGCCTTCCTCCAGGGTTCTCATTGCCAGAAACAGCACCATTGCTTTATGGGGCAAAGTCATTTGAGGGAGGGTATTCTGTTATTTACAGCAGAAGATGTAACTGATACGGTTAAGAATTCTCAATGCATAATGGACTTTAAAAAGATTTTCCTAGGCCGGGCGAGGTGCCTCACACCTGTAATCCTAGCTCTCTGGGAGGCCGAGGTGGGCGGATCATTTGAGCTCAGGAGTTCGAGACCAGCCTGAGCAAGAGCGAGACCCCATCTCTACTATAAATAGAAAGAAATTAATTGGCCAACTAATATATATAGAAAAAAATTAGCCGGGCATGGTGGCACATGCCTGTAGTCCCAGTTGCTTGGGAGGCTGAGGCAGGAGGATTGCTTGAGCCCAGGAGTTTGAGGTTGCTGTGAGCTAGGCTGACGCCATGACACTCACTCTAGCCTGGGCAATAAAGTGAGACTCTGTCTCAAAAAAAAAAAAAAAAAAAAAGATTTTCCTATTGGAAGGAGAGCTCAGTTGAATGTATATATGTGAGTTTTCCCCTTAAAGGAACAGCAATGTGTGAGAAGAAAATGAAACAGAACACGAGGGGAAGTAAGGGACAGGAATAAAACACCAAGAGCTAAATATAGAGAAAAATCCACATACACAGTTTGAGAGGGTATTATGCTTTAGAAGTGGAATGACAATGATACAGGAAGAAATTAGAGGAGGTACTAAATAACTTTGAGAACTTAAGAATGCTGATGATTATTGGAGAAGTAATATGGCTTTCTCAACACAGAGGCCCAGAAGAAGGATTAGAATTAAAGAGCGAAGGTAGTAGGAGAAAAACAAGTGCCAGGACCAGGGATGGGAGTCACTGAATGCACAAATAGCTATTAAATAGCTACTCTGTGTCCACTCACACAGGTGACAAAATAAATCTAAGAACACTTGCAACCAAAGTACAAGATTGGCTTTCAAAAAAACAACTGGAGAGCACTTGTCCTGCACAAAAGATGCATGAAATAAATATGTGTTGAATCAACTAAGGACAGGATTTATTTGGGCATAGAAAATGCAGACAGCCTTAATGACAACATGGTAGGTGAATTCTCAATCATGAATCCCTGGTAGTCACAGCTGGCCAAATAATTGCTGTTATTATGCTTGAGAGACAAATGTATTATCAATGAAGTGGAATTTGATGTGTGACTAATTGTTTTTAATTTCAAAAAATGCAAAGTATTCCATTCAAATAGAAAAGTGTATGAAAAAGCTTAAGAGTGACTAATATCCTTATGTCACTCATTTCAATGTTAGCAATTTTTACATTTTTAAATCAATAAATGGACACCATACCATGTAGAAGCTTCACTGAAAGATAGCCTTTGGAAGACCAACACCAACAGGGCATGTTAAAAGATGAAATGTTGAAAAAATCAATTATTGAGGGGGACTTCTGTTTCCAGCCCCAGCACAGTAACAAGTACATACGTGCCCTCCTGCTATAAGGAAACTGGGAAAAACATTGGAAACAAATGTTCATAGACATTGTACAATGGCAATGCAAGAGCCTGAGAACAGAAAGAAATGAGTCCAAGAATCACCTGGGTTATCTTCCTGGAGATATTAATACTTGCCAGACTGCTGTGGTAAAAGAAGAGAGAATCTAAGCAGAGTATGGCAGTTTCACTGAGTTGAAGGACAGAGATTGGTTTCAGGAGGCTAAGGTGGCTGGAATTTGCAAGGTAGAGTTAACACAGGGAGAAGAGTCCAGAGAAAGAGTCCAAGACATCTGCATTACAGTTCCCTTGAGTCTTGTGCTGAATATTAAGCTGTCTATATAACATGGAACTCTACAAAGCTAAGCAAAAAATAACCATGAGGAAATGTAAGTTGGACAATTTCCAGAGCCTGCATGCTACTGTTTGAGTTCCCAACCAATCAGAGTGAGGAGAACTGATTAAACACTCAGGGTATGCAGTAGACATCCCAAAAGAGTCACACCTTAGGAGCAAAGCTAAAATAGCCCTAGAACAGTGGTTCTCAACCAGGAGTGATTTTACTTCCCCAGAAGATATTCTGCTATATCTGGAGACAATTTTATTGTCATGACCGAGCAGATGCTACTGGTAGCTAGAAGGTAGAAGCCAAGTGCCTTAGTCCATTTGGGCTGCTGTAACCAAATACTATAAACTGGGTAGCTTATAAACAACAGACATTTATTTCTCACAGTTCTGGAGCCTGGGAAATCCAAGATCAAGGCACTGGCAGATTTGGTGTCTGATGAGAGCCCTTCCTGGTTCATAGACGCTGTCTCCTCGCTGCTTCCTCAGATGGTGGAAGGGGACAAGGCAGCTCTCTGGGGCCTCTTTTATAAGGACACTTACCCAAGGCCCCACCTCCTAACACCATCACATCGGTGTTAGATGTCAACATATAAATTTGGGGGGATATAAACATTTAGACTACAACACTGGGGACACTGTTAAACATTCTGTAATGCACAGGATGGCCTCCCCACACAACAAAGAAGCACCAAAAGTGCCAATCCAAATGTCAAAAGTGCCGAGATGAGGCCGGGAGCCGTGGCTCACGCCTGTAATCCTAACACTCTGGAAGGCCGAGGCGGGCGGATTGCTCAAGGTCAGGAGTTCAAAACCAGCCTGAGCAAGAGCGAGACCCCATCTCTACTATAAATAGAAAGAAATTAATTGGCCAACTAACATATATATAGAAAAAATTAGCCAGGCATGGTGGCACATGCCTGTAGTCCTAGCTACTCGGGAGGCTGAGGCAGAAGGATCGCTTGAGCCCAGGAGTTTGAGGTTGCTGTGAGCGAGGCTGACGCCACGGCACTCACTCTAGCCTGGGCAACAAAGAGAGACTATCTCAAAAAAAATGCTAAGATGAGAAACCCTGCTCTAGAGTAAAGGTTTCTCTAGACTCATCCTAACAAAATTTAAAAACAACACTTAAAAGGCTCAAACTGACCTACAAGTAATATAACTGCTTATCAAGCAAAATTCAACACTCTTTAAAGGAATACAAAAATCATACATGTAACCATGAAATATCTACAATGAAATAAAAATTACTAGACATGCAAAGAAGCAGGTTGCGGAAGAAAAATCAGTCAGTAGAAACAAACCCAGAAATGACAGAGAAAAATGAGTTAAACAAGAATATTTCAAGGGCTATAACATATAGATGCAAGGGTTTAAAGGAAAACATAGACATAATGCAGAGAAAAACTGAAAATATAAAAAACACCCAAATGGAATTTCTGGAGTTGAAAAATACAACATCTGCCGAAGATCAGTTAACTTGAAGACACAGCAATAAATATATCCAAATTAAAGCACAGAAAGAGGAATGTCTGTAAACGTGAACAGAAACTTCATGGCCTATGAAGCCATGTAGCACAATATCAAGCAATTTAACATATGTACAATTAGAATCTGAGGTGGAGAGGAAAGGGGAAAATATTTAAAGAAATAATAGCCAAAATCTTTCCAAATTTGATAAACCATAAACCCACATATCCAAGAGGCTCGACAAACTCAAAGCAGGAAAAATACCACCACACCAAAGTACATTATAATCAAAGTGCTAAAAACTAGTGATAAAGAGAAATTCTTTAAAACAGACAAGAAGAATAAAAAGACTATGACTTTTGGAGAATATAGATAAAAATGATTGCTGAGTTTTCATCAGAACAATGCAAGCCAGAAGGAAAAGGAATGCCATCTTTCAAGTACTGAAAGAGAAGTCACCAGGTTTTATGGATTGAGTGTTGGTGTTTCCCCAAAATTCATATGTTGAAATTCTAACACCCAATGTATTAGGAGGTGAGGACTTTGGGAAGTAATTAGATCATGAGAATGGGGGCCTCACCAAGGGGATTAGTGCTCTAATGGAAGAGACAAGGGGACAGTTTGCTTCCTGTCTCTTTGCCTCCTTGAGTGTGATGGCGTCGCTCATCATCTTCAGCTGCTTCATCACCACCACCTTCAAAGACAGGACTGGACTGTCCCGGTGAGGCTGCAGTCTCACGGGTCAGGGGAAGAAGTGTAGATGGCGCTGCTGGACCTAGAGAAGGCAGCGACTGGGGATTCATTACATTTGATAAAACTGCTGATTAGCTCAGCTCACTTCCTAGTAGTAGCACCGACTTGTAGTTAATTCCGGGAATAAATTTGATTGGAATGTTAAGCAGTTGTTTTTTATTTATCAGCAGAACACTCAACAAAAAATGATCTACGATTAGAGAGCTAATGGCAACATGTTTGAATCAACAAAATTTGAGACCTGTGATTAGAAGTCTCATTATGGAGATATGTAATCAAAACCTGTAAAGATTATTTAAAAATTTTTTAATCTTCTGAGATTATTTTAAAATCCATCTCGGTACTATATATATATATATTTTTATTTTTTTTTTTTAAATATATGGTGTGAGCTGTTTTAGTGGTCTTATTTTTTTTTCTTATTTCTTTTTTTCTAACCACTAGACAATCAGGGATTGGTAGTCTTATTAAACTATATATCTGCAATGAATTTGTATGTCTGCCTATTGAGAACAATTTTTCTTTGTTTTGGAGTTGTATGAGACTCATCAATCTTGAATACATAAACTAGCCTTTTTTTTTTTTTTTTTTTTTTGAGACAGTGTCTCATTCTGTCACCCAGGCTGGAGTGCAGTGGTGTGTCATCATAGCTCAGTGCAGCCTCCAACACCTGGGCTCAAGCAATCCTCCCAGCTTAGCCTCCCAAGTAAGTGGGACTACAAGCACACACCACCATGCCTGGCTAATTTTTTATTTTTAATATTTTTAGAGACGAGGTCTCGCTATATTGCCCAGGCTGACCTCCAATTCCTTTCCTCAAGCAATCCTCCCACCTTAGCCTCCAAATGTGCTGGGATTACAGGTATGAACAATCAACCACACCTGGCCTCATGAACTAGTTTTTTGTTTTGTTTTGTTTTTTGTTTTTTTAAGACTAGTCAAGTGCAGTAGTGAGGAGGGGGGAATGAACTAGTCTTTTTGATGATAACTCATAGTTTATAACAAGTTTTAAAATTCAAAGCTATTAAATTATAAGATTAAGCCTATTAAAACTATTTATGATCAAAATCTATTAGTCGGATTTAGAGCTTTTGTTGCAGGTAGAGTAGGGATTGAGATATTTATATAGAATATTGCTCAAATAGAAGTCCTAGGTTCTATTTTAGTGTTGATACTGAAGGTATAATGTGATAGACTTAAAATATAAGAGAGAAATTTATGGAATTAAAATGTGCTTATATATTGTTTTTACCTGAGTTATCTTTTTTTTTTTTTTTTTGAGACAGAGTCTCACTTTGTTGCCCAGGCTAGAGTGAGTGCCGTGGCATCAGCCTAGCTCACAGCAACCTCAAACTCCTGGGCTCAAGCAATCCTACTGCCTCAGCCTCCCGAGTAGCTGGGACTACAGGCATGCACCACCATGCCCGGCTAATTTTTTTCTATATATATATTAGTTGGCCAATTAATTTCTTTCCATTTTCATAGTAGAGACGGGGTCTCGCTCAGGCTGGTTTTGAACTCCTGACCTCGAGCAATCCGTCCGCCTCGGCCTCCCAGAGTGCTAGGATTATAGGCGTGAGCCACTGGGCTCGGCCACCTGAGTTATCTTTATGTTTGTCATTAGTGTAGTCTGGAGATAATTTGTAGTTAAAGCTCTGAATCAAGTTATACTTTGGGACAAGATTTTTCTGAGAGGTGATATCTGAAGTTGCTGTTGTAAGATATGGAAACAGCAAAATCAGAAACTATCAAACTCTTGCTGTTTCTTTATATCCCATGAACACATACACATCCTGAAGGGGCCAATCTTCCAGGATTAGAATCTATAACTCTCTATATTGGGCCATCCAATCTTTCTAGTTCAGGCAGTGCTGATGACAAAGTGCTGCTTGTAGCTTGGGCTGGCGTGTTCCCTTAGTTAATATTTTATGTGCAAATTGATTTAAGAAATTCTGGACAATGATTTAGTGTGTCTGTTGTGTGTGTCAGCATGGCGGGGGGAGGGGTAGGTATGTCTCTCCACTTTCCCTCTCAAGGGATAATCTACCATAACTTTTCCACAGTTTGATATGGAATAGATTTGGTAAAAGAGGTTGCTATATTATTATTCCTTCAAGGAAATGTTCTTTCCCCCCTTATCTTGGCTCCATTATGCAGGTTGGAAAACAGACTTCTGCAAATAACCTGGGATACACCAGTAAATTTAGCCAAACATGATGTCTTTAGAAGTAGTGTCTCAGAAATACAACTAACAACATTCATTTCCTTCTGGGCACATTTTGGGAAGCAGAAGATAGGAGAGAGTGGCTGGGAGCCGGTGTTTGTGTGCTGGGGTGTGGGCCAGGTGTTTTACATAAAGTGATCTCATTTAATTCTCACTACAAACCTGTGTGAGATTTTTGCGGTCATTATGCGGTCATTAAATAAGTTTAATGACCTCTCTCTCTCTCTCTCTCTCTCTCTCTCTCCCTCCTTCCCTATCTCTCTCTTTCTCTCTCTCTCTCAAATGATACCTTTACCTGGGCCTCAGGAGAAATAGGTATTTTATGACTCTCCTAGGAGTCATTGTAAAGACACAGGATTTAGTGCTCGCTTCGGCAGCACATATACTAAAATTGGAACGATACAGAGATTAGCATGGCTCCTGTGCAAGGATGACACGCAAATTCATGAAGCGTTCCATATTTTTTTCATTCCCAATCAATGATCTTAACTTGGTTATTTTCAAAGAGGGTTATATATTACCTTTAAATATATATATTTTAAGTCTTAAAAAAAAAAAGAAACAGGATTTATAAGGAATTCAGTTTGCATCTTGCTCTAGCCACTTGGGTCCAACAGGAAAAGGAGCTTCTCTTTCTAGCATACTTTGCAGAATAATAAGTAAAATGTTTGGCAGAAAAGACAGAGTGGGAAGGATAGCAGTTTGATGTCAGTCTTTCGTTTGCAGCTATCATTTAAAATTGTACAGCAAAATGCTTTTTTGACTTCACATCTTCATTACGTGGTCTAGAAAGTGATTTGGTACAAAGTGACTACCAAAAATTTTAGATTGAGAAAAAACCTAAAATCTGAAAGCAAAATTTTTCTTGTAACTGCTTTATGGAGACTTGAACCACATACCACAGTTCACCTATTTAAAATGTATAATTTGGCTGGGTGCAGTGGCTCACACCTATAATCCTAGCACTCTGGGAGGCTGAGGCGGGCGGATTGGTCAGGAGTTCAAAACCAAGAGTGAAACCCCGTCTCTACTTATATAGAAAGAAATTAATTGGCCAACTAATATATATAGAAAAAATTAGCCGGCCATGGTGACGCATGCCTGTAGTCCCAGCTACTCGGGAGGCTGAGGCAGTAGGATTGCTTGAGGCCAGGAGTTTGAGGTTGCTGTGAGCTAGGCTGATGCCATGGCATTCACTCTAGCCTGGGCAACAAACCGAGACTCTGTCTCAAAAAAAATAAAATAAAATGTATAATTCACTGGTTTTTAGTATACTGTAGTCCACCCTTATCTTTGGGGGATACATTCTAAGACACCCCCCCCCAGTGCATGCCTGAAACCAGGGATAGTAAGTACCAAGCCCTTTATATACTATGTTTTCCCTATAAATACATACCTATGATAAAGTGTAATTTATAAATCAGGCACAGTAAGAGATTATCGATAATTAATAAAATAGAACAATTACAATATACTGTAACAAAAGTTATAGTATATTGTAACTCTCTCAAAATATATTGAACTATAACTCACATATTTTCAGACTTTGGTTGACTGTGGGCAACTGAAACCATGATAAGATAAACTGTGGATAAGAGAGAATTACTGGGCCAGGAATGGCGGCTCATGCCTGTATCCTAGCACTCCAGGAGGCCGAGGCAGGTAGATCACTCAAGATCAGGAGTTTGAAACCAGCGTGAGCAAGAGCAAAACCCCATCTGTAATAAAAATAGAAAGAAATTAATTGGCCAACTAAAAATATATATTAAAAAAATTAGCCGGGCATGGTGGTGCATGCCTATAGTCCCAGCTACTTGGGAGGCTGAGGCAGGAGGATCCCTTGAGCCCAGGAGTTTGAGGTTGCTGTGAGCTAGGCTGATGCCACGGCACTCACTCTAGCCTGGGCAACAGAGTGAGACTCTGTCTCAAAAAAAAAAAAAAAAAAAAGAAAGAAAAGAAAAGAGAGAATTACAAACAGAGTTGTGCAACCGTGACCACAGTTCATTTTAGAACATTTTCATCACCCCAGAAAGAAACCCTGTACCTTTTAGCAGTCACTCCCCATCTCCTACCCCCATCAGCCCTAAGCAGCCACTAATTTGCTTTCTATCTCTATGCATTTGCTTATTCTGTGCATTTCATATAAATGGAATCTTACAATTGGTGGAATCTTACAATTGTAAATGGAATCTTACAATCTTACAATTGGCCATGTTAATCTCTGGTCTTTTGTGACTGGCTTCTTTCACATAGCATAATGTTTTCAAGGTTCATCTATGTTGTCACATTTGTCAATACTTCATTCCTTTTTATGGCTGAATAATATTTCATTGTATGGATATACCACCACTTGTTTCCAATGGCTGTTTTTATTATAAAAATAATAAAAAATTTACTATAGAAAATTTATAAATACAGATATAAAGAAAAGAAAAATCATACATAATCCCACCACTCAGAGATAGGCACCATTAACATTGCATATCTTTTGTTCTGAGTTTAGTCTATGCATATATATTTAATGGAATCACACTATGTAATGTTTGGTTAATATGAATTTTTTCTTATGGTAAAAAATACATAATATAAAATTTACTATTTTAGCCATTTTAACACATACAGTTCAGTAGCATTAAGTATATTCACATTATTATACAACCATTACTACCATCCATCTTCAGAACTTTTTCATCTTCCCAGTCTGAAACTCTGTACCCATTAAACCAGTGGTCCCCAACCTTTTTGGCACCAGGGACTGGTTTTATGGAAGACAGTTCTTCCACTGACTGGCGAAGGGGATGGTTTCAGGCTGACTGAAGCACATTACATTCATTGTGCAGTCAAACCTCTCTGCTAATGATAATCTGTATTTACAGCCACTTCCCAGTGCTAGCATCACCGCCTCAGCTCCACCTCCGATCATCAGGCATTAGATTCTCATAAGGAGCCACAACCTAGATCCCTCCCATGTGCAGTTTACAGTAGGGTTCTCGCTCCTATGAAAATCTAATGCCACTTATGCAGTGATGTGAGTGATGGGGAGTGGCTGTAAATACAGATGAGGTTTTGCTGGCCTGCTCACTTGCTCACCACCTACCTCCTGCTGTGTAGCCTAGTTCCTAACAGGCCATGGACCAGTACCAGTCAGCGAGGGGGGTGGGTACCACAGCATTAGACAATAACTCCCCATTCTCCTCTCCCCTGGTCCCTGCAACCACCATTCTACTTTTTTGTCTCTATGCATTTGACAACTCTAGGCACCTCATATAAGTGGAATCACACAATCTTTGTCCTTTTGAGTTATTTCACTGGTTTATTTCACTTAGCATAACATCTTCAAGGTTCATCCATGTTGCAGTATGTCAAAATTTCCTTCCATTTTTTAAGACTAAATAACATTCCATCATATGTATATAACACATTTTCTTTTTCCATTCATTCATTGATGGACACTTGGGTTGCTTCCACATTTTGGCTATTGTGAAATAATGCTGCTAAGAACATGGGTGTACAGATATCTGAGTCCCTGCTTTCAATTCTTTTGAGTGTACCTCCACAGTGGAATTGCTGAATCATATGTTTAATTTTTTTAGGAACCACCATTCTGTTTTCCATAGCAGCTGTACCATTTTGCATTCCCATCAGCTGTGCACAAGTGTTCCAATTTCCCCACATCCTTGTGAAACACTTATTATTATCTGTCTTTTTGATTATAGCTATCCCAGTGGGTGTGAATTGGTATCTCATTGTAGTTTTGATTTGTATCTCCCTAATGATAATGATCTTGAGCATCCTTTCATCAGTTTATTGGCTTATTATATCTTTTTTGGATAAATGCCTATTCAGATCCTTTGCCTATTTTTTGAATTGGGTTATTTGTCTTTTTATTATCAAGTTGTAGGAGTTTTTAGATATATTTTGGATATGAGTACCTTATCAGATATATGATTTGCAAATATTTTCTCCCATTCTTTCTATTTTTAGTAGAGATGGGGTCTTGCTCTTGCTCAGGCTGGTTTCAAACTCATGACCTTGAGTGATTCACCTGCGAAGGCCTCCCAGAGTGCTAGGATTACAGGCATGAGCCACCTTGCAGGGCCTGTCTTTTCACTTTCTTGATAGTGCCCTTTGAAGCACACGAGGTTTTTTTTGAGACAGGGTCTCTTTTGTTGCCCAGGCTAGAGTGAGTGCCATGGCATCAGCCTAGCTCACAGCAACCTCAAACTCCTGGCCTCAAGCAATCCTGCTGCCTCAGCCTCCCGAGTAGCTGGGACTACAGGCATGCGCCACCATGCCCGGCTAATTTTTTCTATATATATTAGTTGGCCAATTAATTTTTTTCTATTTATAGTAGAGACAGGATCTCACTCTTGCTCAGGCTGTTTTTGAACTCCTGACCTTGAGCAATCCGCCCACCTCGGCCTCCCAGAGTGCTAGGATTACAGGCGTGAGCTATCACGCCCAGCCAACATGAGTTTTTAATTTTTTTTTTTTTTTTGAGACAGAGTCTCACTTTATTGCCCAGGCTAGAGTGAGTGCCATGGCGTCAGCCTAGCTCACAGCAACCTCAAACTCCTGGGCTCAAGCAATCCTGCTGCCTCAGCCTCCCAAGTAGCTGGGACTACAGGCATGCGCCACCATGCCCGGCTAATTTTTTCTATATATATTAGTTGGCCAATTGATTTCTTTCCTTTTATAGTAGAGATGGGGTCTTGCTCTTGCTCAGGCTGATCTCGAACTCCTGAGCTCAAATGATCCGCCCACCTCGGCCTCCTAGAGAGCTAGGATTACAGGCGTGAGCCACCACGCCCGGCGAGTTTTTAATTTTGATAAAGTCCAATTTATAATTTCTTTGGTCAATTGTATTTTTGTGTCATATCTGAGAAGCTGGTGCCTAATCTAAGGTCATAAAAATTTACACCTCTGTTTTCTTCTAAGAATTCTTATAGTGTAACCCTTACATTTAGGTCTCTGATCCATTTTGAGTTTAATGTTTGTAGATAGTGTGTGAAAATAAGATTTTTTTTTTTTTTTTTTTTGAGACAGAGTCTCGCTTTGTTGCCCAGGCTAGAGTGAGTGCCGTGACGTCAGCCTAGCCCTCAGCAACCTCAAACTCCTGGGCTCAAGCAATCCTCCTGCCTCAGCCTCCCGAGTAGCTGGGACTACAGGCATGCACCACCATGCCTGGCTACTTTTTTCTATATATATTAGTTGGCCAATTAATTTCTTTCTATTTATAGTAGAGACGGGGTCTCGCTCTTGCTCAGGTTGGTTTTGAACTCTTGAGCTCATAGGATCTGCCCGTCTTGGCCTTCCAGAGAGCTAGGATTACGGGCGTGAGCCACCGCGCCTGACCTGAAAATAAGATTTTAATAAAAACTTTAAGTATTAATGATTTTCATTACAGGGTAGTATAATATACTAAACTCCACTAAACTTGGATGTTTCATCCATAATATCTAGCATATGTAGAGAATTTTACCTTTGTTATCTCAGTTTTATCCATATCTATCCTCACATTGTGATCCAGGTAAGACAGTGTAGTTATTTT
This sequence comes from Mirza zaza, assembly GCA_008750895.1. Taxonomy (NCBI): domain Eukaryota; kingdom Metazoa; phylum Chordata; class Mammalia; order Primates; family Cheirogaleidae; genus Mirza; species Mirza zaza. The sequence continues at coordinate 8,508 of VSMD01126641.1, read as the reverse complement.
CACTCTTCAAATGGGAAAACCAAGGTAGGGAGGTTCAATGACTTGTCCAAGATCATAGTGCTCCTAAGTGGTAAAGCAAGGGTTAGAACCCATGTCTTCTGCTCTCATTCCTGGTTCCTTTTCCAACCTCATAAGATGTCCAGGGAGAGGATTCTGAAGGGCATTGCCTGGGTATTAGCCATTGAGCACATTTTAATAATATTATCAAAATATTTATTATAATTATATAAAAATATTTTATATAGATATCATAATTGATACTATTTATTATCAAAAAGGGGTTCTAGTAAAGGAAGGATACCAATACCCACTGGAGACCTTGATAGGTACTTAATTTATATTGTATCATTTAATCTTCATAGTAATCCTTCAAGGAAGGGAAGAAGGAACTACATACTACTGAGAGTAAGTAGTTTGTTCAAGGGCTATGCACACAGGAAGCAGGGGAACTGCAATTTCAACCCAGATCCTGGTCCCATCACTACTCCTGGCAGATTTGGATGCTAGGAATGCAAGTGCAGTGTCTGGGTCCTACCAGCAAAATAACATTTACATATGTATAAAATGAAGAGCTTTTTTTTTTTTTTAACCTAATTATGGTTGAGATTGTCAAGCAAAGAAACTGTATAGTCTATATTTTTTCATTACCAACTCAAATTCTCAGGACCTTATCAAAAGTATTTATAAAAACATTTACACACACACCATACATATATAATATATACACTCACACACACATTTTATCTTTGGTCATTGCAACTGACTGTTCACACAGAAATAACTCAATTATTGATAAATGGGCCATGGGACTGGAAACGATCAAACCTGACATGCCTAAAATGTCATTTTTTTCTTACAGTGTATTTTTATCTGGGTTTTTCATGACTTATTACCTTATCCACATTTTGTTTTTTTTTTTTTAAAGCAAACAACACTTTAAAAATGTTATTTTAAATTGGAATAAATGATTGGAGGAAATTTAACACCCCTATGCTGTATGTTGCTGTGGTTTGAATGATGGTGTCCCCTCCAAAATTCAGTTGAAACTTAATCCCCAATGTAATAGTATTAAGAGATGTGGCCTTTAGGAGGTGATTAAGTCACCAGGGCTCTGCTCTCATGAATGGGATTACACCCTTCTTAGAGGGCTCAAGGTTGAAAGGAGCATTCTCTTGCCCTTCTGTCCCTTCAGCTGTGTGAGGACACAGCATATGTCCACTCCAGAGGATGCGGCAACAAGGCACCACTCCCCAAATACCAGTGCTAGCACTTTGATTTTGATCTTGACCCTCCCAGTTTTCAGAACCATGAGAAATAAATTTCTGTTGTCTGTAAATTACCCAGTCCCAGTTATATTTATAGCAGCACAAATGGACTAAAACATATACATTATCCTCACATCACAGTGGGAGAAACTGAGGCACTGAGAGTGGGCCAGATTCCTGATTCTACCACCTGTTTGTAATTGTCCTTGGACAAATTACCAGGTTGTTGAGAGAATCAAGTAAGCCAATGATTGTAAAATCTCACATAAATACCCAATAAACAACCTCACTGAAAATACTAAAGTGCCTTGGCTTCTGTCACACAGCTAATAAGTGGTAGATCTGCAGCTGAGATACAGCTTCAGCCTTCAGATTATGAAAAGAATCATTTAGGGTTTTTGTTTAAAAACAGATTATCCGGGGAAGGGCCTAAATATATTGATTTAAACAGCAGTCCTGCTGTTGTGTGTATGTGAAAATTGCCTCAGATTAAAACCTAGTTTTCTTTGGTCTAATGATAGCTTGACCATCATGACATGAACAAAACTTTTGCCCTTCCCACCTGGCTAACCTTCATGTTTGTTTATTTCTATTTTCTCATTCTCAAAGGGTTGATGTTTGTTTATTTCTATTTTCTCATTCTCAAAGGGTTGACCTTTTCTTGATTTCTTCTCCAAACTGATAGTGAAATGTAAGCTGTTCAAGCCCCCCAAGTGCTGACAATAGGGGCCAGTGTTTTAATCTTTTTAGAGGGCAGATCAGAGTGTGTTTAGAAGACACAAGAGAGGTTAAGCTAACTCTGAAGGAAGGATTACTTTGTAGAATTGAACTTTCACCCTCCCTGCTCCCTCTCCTACCTCAGCATGGCAGCACCCAGTTACCCAAGGCACAAAGCTGGCACCATCAATGATACTTCTTCCTCACACCCAGTGACTCACCCAGTCCTCTCTTTCTCCACCTCTTGAGAGTTGGAATGCATCCTGCCCCTCCATCCCCTTTGATACTGCCTGTGCCCTAGTGGTGGTAACAGCTAACTGCCGCATGCCAGAAGCTATTATAGTCTTTTCATCTATTAACTCATATAATGCTCAAAACAACCCTGTTATCTGTAATTTACAGACGAGAAACTGAGGCACGGAGAAGAACAAACCTGCCTGAGATTATACAATGAGCAGCCAGAATGCCATCCAGGCCTTGGGGCTCCAGAGCCCGCCCTCTGAACCTCTACAGCCACCAGCACAGGTATCTCTCGCTTGTCCTTTCCCTGCCCCAACAAGCTTCCTCCTGATTGGTTTCCAGGTTCTCATTTTGTGCACAACCAAACACAAATGGAAACATACTGCCCCCTTTATCTAAAACCTGAACTTCCAGGGCTCTAAGCAAGTCTGACCCCTTGGCCTGGACGGTGTACAGCTTTATGTACGGCTGTCATCTTAGTCTACCACTTTTTAACTTTGTAGTTCCTAGAATTCATCCATGTTGCCTTTTTCATTGCTTAACTGTCCCATTTCCCCACCCCCACCCCAGCCTTTCCTGGAGAAAAGGATTGGAGCCCAATAACGTTTGTTAAATGAATTGCTAAAAAGCAACAGTGGTTTATTACTGGAAAATATTACAGACAGGAATTGTGAAATCTTTCCTTGGGCTTCTTTCAAAACAGAATGAATTCTCAATGTTTTCATATTTGGATGAGGGTAGTTTATCACCTTGTAGGGTCACTGTTCCTTATTGTCTGTCTCCTCGCGAAGCCTCCTGTTATTCCTGTTGTGATTCTTTCCCAGCTCACTACACGGGCCAGTGTCGAATGGATGAAGGAGCCGAGCAGAACAGTTCTTTAGCTTTCGGCCTAAATGACTAACTTCATGACCTCTCAAGGTCTCGCCACCCGGCTGCACGCAGCTTAGGTTCCGACACTCGGAAGAGAGGTGTCCCCGGCTCACGAGGGGCCGCTGGGACCCCAAGTCTTGGACCGACACGCAGGGGGGCAGCTGCGGCCTGAGCTCTCGGGAGAGGAGCGGGGATGGAGGCGTACGAGAAACGTGGTTTTTGGGAACCATGGATATTTTACTCCGCGTAGAGCCCCCTCTGGTAATGCGACCAAGAACCGAGGGCTTCTTTCTCCCTCCCGGGGCCTCCCTCCCTGTCCCCACTTGGAACAAACAGCCTGCAGTTCCCGCAGCTGCGGCGCGAGCCGCGAAACGCGCGCCGGGAGCGGAGCCCGGGCGGGACTGGGAGCCGGAGCTGCTCCCCCCGCGCTCCAGCGCCGGGCCTCTCCGCGCGGCCTCCCTCCTCCCTCCCTCCGGCCCGGCCGGGGGCCGAAGCGCAGGGGCGAGGCGCGGCCCGCCTCGGCCGCACCACCTCCCGGCGCCGGCGCGGGCGGAGCCGGCCCGCCTCGGCCGGCAGCGGCGGGAGCTGCGCGGCGCGGCGCCGCGGGCGGCGAGCTCCGCATTCGAACCTCCCTCGCAAAGACAGTCTCCGCCCCACAATGCACCGCGGCGGGCAGCCTTTGAAAAAGCGGCGCGGCTCGTTCAAGATGGCGGAGCTCGACCAGTTGCCTGACGAGAGTGAGTAGCACCTCAAAGCCCCCCCCCTCTTCCCGCCCGCCGCCTGCCCCGCCGCTGCACCGGCCGGGAAGGGCGGCCGTGCCCTCTGCCGGGCAGGTGGGCTGACTGCCAGCCCCACCGTGGTCCCCTAGTCCTCCCACTCCGGTGTTGCCGCCGCGTCGCCGCCTTTGTTATGGTGTCTGTGTGTGGGTTTCTGGCGTTGTGTGAGCGCCAGGGCCGGAAACCGAAAGCCCGGGAGTCCAGTCTGTGCCCGGCGCAGGCGGTGGCTGCTCCCCTGGCCCGACTCCGGCCCCCGGCCGAGGTGGGGGAAGAGCGGCCCCCGGACGCGGGGGCTGTCCTCGCCGCCTGCACCACTCTCCCGGTGCCGAGAGACGCCCGCCGGGGTTATGTAACTTGCCCGTCCCGGGGCCGGGGGAGGGCTCGGACTAGGCACGGGGTGGCCACAGCCCCTTCTTCTTGCCCCCGCCTCTGATCTTGTCCTGTCACAGCTCCTGTCTCTACAGGCGCTTGTGATCCTCACTGTCTTCCCCCACCCCCAACCGGTGTGTCCACTCCTGGAAGTGTTTCCGTGTCAGAGGATTGGCCCCTTCCCCTGGCACCACAGGTGGCAGCGGACCTTTCCGGAGGTCATCCAGCCTGTATACACAGCGTTCAGGTAGCCCCCCTCCCACAGACTTTCTTCTGAATGTCTATGGCTTAAGAATCATTGGGGTACGTTTACACATGGATGTGCCCCACACAGCACATGTACGGTACTCTGCCTGACACCTACTCCCGCGCATTGGCTCACTTAACCGTGTTTACTCACCCTGACGTCTAAGACATGTATGCTCACCTGTGTTGAGTAAGTAAAACCACCAATTCTGTAGTTTAAGGACAATGGAACTTAATTTTGTAATTTAGAGTATTGCGTACATTATATAAAAAGGCAAATATTTTAGTTAATTACAAAAAGATTCTGAGTCCACATTCACTATTGTTTATGTATCCATATCATTTGTTAGAGTTTTAGTATAACAAAAACAAAAGGCTCAATCACTGTTAAATCTGTGCACAAGGCAAATAGACTTTAAAAATGAGATATAAAGATACTGTCAGTTCTGTTTTCTTCATGAGGTCAAAGTAAAATAAAAGTTCAAGTTGCTAAGCTAGTGAAAAGTTGTATTAAAAGTTTTTGTTGTAAATTTGATGTAGACCAGAACTGAGACCCAAAAGAACTTTCTCAGTGCTGGAAGTAATTCTCTTTTGTGATATCCAATAGGGTACTCACTAGCCATATGTGGCTAGAGTGACTGAGGAACTGAGTCTCTAATTTCATTTAATTTTAATAAATTTAAATGTAGATAGTCACATGTAGCTAGTGGCTACTGTATTGGTCAGGGCCCAGCTATAGCCCATCCATGAGTTTTATTATTTTTTGTTTGTAGAATACAGTTGATTGTGATTTAGGATGCTCCCAAATAATGATGGGCCTGCTAAGCACAATGTGCTTGTCATCTGAAAATGTTTTTCTTATCCTTGCTATCTTTATTATAAAGATGTCTTATCACCTTTTAGAAGTCACAATCACTAGAGCTATTATTTTGGTTACTGTGGTTATTCTGTTGAAATAAGAGGTGTTTTAAGTGGCTTTCTTATTATTGTCATTAGGAATATTTGCTTCATTATCAAACATTTATTGAGCACTTACTGTGGTTCTTTGGTTCTTTGTAGGGTCTTGGGATTTATACTAGGGTTCAAATTCCAGCCACACTCTCAAACTATATAACTTAATCATTTATTTTACTTTGTGACATCTCTGTTACATTGGTGTGTGTGTGTTTGTGGGGTCTGTGTTTTGTTTAGCTAGACTTCAGCTTTGTTGAAACCAGGCATTTTCTTACCTGGGTTGTTACATAGTGCCACAAATCAGGGACATAAATACTTGATTTTATGGAATTGAATGTAGGGTAATAGGCATTATTAATGAAACTGGAGTAGGGTTTTGAAAAGGAATAGTGACTTCAGTTTGATACTGGAAATGGTAATATGTTTTTTGGTAACGTTTATTCAAGGAGGCTAGCTAATATATTAGCCAATAGCCAATATAATATTATCAATAATAAAAAGCTACCTTTTTTTTTTTTTTTTTTTGAGGCTAGAGTGCTGTGGCATCAGCCTAGCTCACAGCAACCTCTAATTCCTGGGCTAAAGCAATCCTTCTGCCTCAGCCTCCCAAGGAGCTGGGACTACAGGCATGCGTCACCATGCCCGGGTAATTTTTTCTATATATTTTTAGTTGGCCAATTAATTTCTTTCTCTTTTAGTAGAGACGGGATCTCGCTCTTGCTGGTTTCTAACTCCTGACCTCGAGTGATCTGCCTGCCTCGGCCTCCCAGAGTGCTAGGTTTACAGGTGCGAGCCACCGCGCCCGGCAAAAAGCTACCATTTTTTGAGTATTACTAGGAACCAGATGCTGTGCAAAAGCATATTACAATAATTTGTTCATTTAATCCTCATTTCAATTGATGTAAGTATTCGACTTTATATATGAGGAAAATGATGACATCTTTGGCTCAGATCTTTCCTCTGAGCTTCTGATCTTGATATCTCTTGCATATTTCACATCTCTTTTTAGGTGCTGCAGAGGCCCCTCAAACTTCACAGGTTCAAAATCTACCTCATAATTCCACCCCAGGACAGAGATACTTCCAGTGGCTCCTGTTTTAATGAATGGTTCCACTGTGTGTGCAGCTGGCAGGGAAAAAACCTAGAGATTATCTTTGGCATGTCCCTGTCTTTCACTTCCCATATTTAAGCCTTTGCTAAGTCTTTCAAACTTTTACCTTCTAAATGTCTATTAATTCTACCTACTTCTTACCATTACCCCAGCCCAAACTGTCACCATCTCTTCTCTACACTAATCACTTCAGCCTCCCATTAATCCAACCCCCTCCCAACATACACACAGCCAGAGGGATCCTTTCAAACTGTATATATGTCATCTTCCTATTTAAAACCCTTTAGTATGATGGATGCGGCGGCTCACACCATAATCTGAGCTACTTGAGACGCTGAGGTGGAAGGATAACTTGAGGCCAAGAGTTGGAGACCAGCCTGGGCAACATAGTGAGACCCCTTCCCTGTCTCTAAAAATTTTGTTTTAAATTAGCTGGATGTGGTGGCACCCAATTTTAGTCCTAGCTACTCAGAAGGCTAAGGTGAGAGGATCCCTTGAACCTGAGAGTTTGGGGTTGCAGTGAGCTATGAAAGCCACTGTATTCTAGCCTGGGTGGACAGAGCAAGACCCTGTCTCTAAGAAACAAAACCACACCCTTTAGTAGCTTTAAGATCCGTTGTGGTCTGGTTGCTTCCCACCTCTCCAGCTTAATTTTTTACCATTCTTTCTCTCATTCTATCCCTTTGGGTTAAATTGGACCATTTTCATTTCCTATACTCACCAGGCTCCCTTTTCTGCACAGCCTTTGCACATGCTGTTCTCTCTACCTGGAATTCTTTCTTCCCTTCACTTTCAATTAACTTCTGCTTATCTTTTATATACCATTTTTACACTTCATCAGAGAGCTATTTTGCATCTTTCCTGACTAGACTATGTCTTCTTTAAATCTTTTCATACCACTTTGTAACTTCTTAGTGGCAGCTGTCACAGTTACAGTTTTACATTTGTTTATGTGATTGTTTGGTTAGTAGTCCCACCAGAGCAGCTACCCTGTTTTTCTTCATCATTGCATTCCCAGTGCCATGTATAACACCTGGCTTATCTCTCTGACCTTTCTTCATACCTCTCTTCCCTTGCTGGCTACTCCCCAAGCACAATGCTCCCACTCCTTGATTATGCTGAACTATTAATAATTTCTCAGGACTTTTTAACCTGCTATTTCTTCTGCCCAGATTCATTGATTTCCTGCCTTTCAGAGCTAATTCTTTTCAGATGTTACCTCCTCAAAGATGCCTTCTCTAAGTGATAGCGCCCTGTTTATTTACTTTATAGCAATTACCATGAGCTATAATTATTATTTTATGTATTTTATTATATGTCTCTTTTTTTTATTTTTGAGACAGAGTATTGCTCTGTCGCTGTGGGTAGGGTGCAATGGTGTCATCATAGCTCCCTGCAACCTCAAACTCCTGGACTAAAGCAATCCTCCTGCCTCAGTCTGTTATGTAGCTGGGACTACAGGCATGTGCCACCATACCCAACTAATTTTTCCTATTTTGGGTAGAGACAGGGGTCTGGCTTTTGCTCAGCCTGGTCTCCAAATCCTGATCTCAAACAGTCCTCCTGCCTGAGCCTCCCAAAGTGCTAGGATTACAGGTGTGAGCTAGAACACTGGGCCTGTTATATGTCTCTTTTTTTTTTTTTTTTTTTTTTGAGACAGAGTCTCACTTTATTGCCCAGGCTAGAGTGAGTGCCGTGGTGTCAGCCTAGCTCACAGCAACCTCAAACTCCTGGGCTCAAGCAATCCTGCTGCCTCAGCCTCCCAAGTAGCTGGGACTACAGGCATGTGCCACCATGCCCGGCTAATTTTTTCTATATATATTAGTTGGCCAATTAATTTCTTTCTGTTTATAGTAGAGATGGGGTCTCGCTCTTGCTCAGGCTGGTCTCGAACTCCTGAGCTCAAATGATCCGCCCACCTCGGCCTCCCAGAGAGCTAGGATTACAGGCTTGAGCCACC
>VSMD01126636.1:0-16907 GCA_008750895.1 Mirza zaza | reverse complement strand
TTGAGACAGTCTCACTTTGTTGCCCAGGCTAGAGTGAGTGCCGTGGCATCAGCCTAGCTCACAGCAACCTCAAACTCCTGGGCTCAAGCGATCCTCCTGCCTCAGCCTCCTGAGTAGCTGGGACTACAGGCATGCGCCACCATGCCCAGCTAATTTTTTCTATATATATATTTTAGTTGGCCAATTAATTTCTTTCTATTTATAGTAGAGATGGGGTCTCGCTCTTGCTCAGGCTGGTCTCGAACTCCTGAGCTCAAAGGATCCGCCCACCTCGGCCTCCCAGAGAGCTAGGATTACAGGCTTGAGCCACCGCGCCCGGCCCTTACTGTAGTTTTATATTTTAAAAAAATATAAGGCCGGGCGCCATGGTTCACGCCTGTAATCCTAGGACTCTGGGAGGTGGAGGCAGGAGGATGGCTTAAGGATGGGAATTCAAGAACAGCCTGAGCAACAAAGCAAGACCCTGTATCTACAAAAAATAGAAAAAGTAGCTGGGCATTGTGGTGCACGCCTGTAGTCCTGTCTTTTATGATTCAGGAAATATTCTGAATTTTTTTTTTTTTTTGAGACAGAATCTCACTTTGTTGCCCTGAGTAGACAGCCATAGTGTCATGTCAGCCTAGCTCACAGCAACCTCAAACTCCTGGGTTTAAGCCATCCTCCTGCCTCAGCCTCCCAAGTAGCTGGAATTACAGGTGCACGCCATGACGTCCAGCTAATTTTTCTATTCTTGGTAGAGACGGGGATCTCACTCTTGCTCAGGCTGGACTTGAACCCCTGACCTCAAGCAATCCTCCTGCTTCAGCCTCCCAGAGTGCTGGGATTACAGGCGTGGGCCACTGCGCCCGGCCCGCTTTCTGTCTCTAGTGTGATTTGGGGTAAGAGTTGGAGCCCTGCCTGCGTCCCAGTTGTGTGTACTTCTGTGTCTTGTTCTTGGTGGTTAGCCTGACTTCTGAGGGCAGAGCAGGAGAAAATGTCATGGCTCTGCCATATGGAAGTCACCTAGATCCTCAAAAGCGCTTCATGCTCTTGTTTGTAGTAACCCAGGTGGGTCATTTTCCCTAGAGAGAGGTCTGGGACAGGCCCGGTGAGGAAGTAGGCTCCCGCCCTGCCACACGCATGCGCACACATGCACACACACACAGAGGTGTATGCCAGCCCCCACCTGACCGGCAGCCTTGCAGGTGCCAGGGTCCCACCCCGACCCCTGTTTGCACTTCCTGACCTTCTACACGGCGAGTCCCTGGCTCCAGGAGCTGTGTGGCAGCGTTTGCAGCCAAGGCTTGTAGTTTTGACAACACAGGACTTGTGTTTTGTTACGTTTGCCTCACCTGCAGGAGGCTCAGGGAGTTTCCAGATCGCTGTCATCGAAAAGGTTGGCGGTGGATCCCACACGAAGCGATGGAAGGAAAAGGGGGTAAAAGGCAACAGCAGCTTCCGTGGGAAACTCACTTCTGTTGCATCAGCCTCCAGCTCCTGTTCCTTATTGACCTGAGCTGAGTCAGGTGGCTTCGTGGTTCCCTCCAGGCTTGACGCGGTGTCAGCTGACTTTCTGAACACTACTGTTTACTCCCCGGGGCTTCCCGTCCCACAGCTGAAATACGCTGATGGGGGTGCAGGGTGCAGGGATCCTGCGTGGCACCTCTGCTGGCATTCTCCTTGTGGACTCTATTAGTTCAAATGAGGATTTTTATTTCTAAGTAAGTGCCCCAGCCACAGGACAAAGGGCATAGAGGCTCTTCCTTTCTCTCTTTTACGTGCAATCAATGATTTAAAAATCGAGGCCTGGCAGGCGGTGGCTCACGCCTGTAAGCCTAGCACTCTGGGAGGCCGAGGCGAGTGGATTGCTCGAGGTCAGGAGTTTGAAACCAGCCTGAGCAAGAGCAAGACCCCGTCTCTACTATAAATAGAAAGAAATGAATTGGCCAACTAATATATATAGAAAAAATTAGCCAGGCGTGGTGGTGCATGCCTGTAGTCCCAGCTACTCAGGAGGCTGAGGCAGCAGGATTGCTTGAGCCCAGGAGTGTGAGGTTGCTGTGAGCTAGGCTGATGCCACAGCACTCACTCTAGCCTGGGCAACAAAGCAAGACTCTGTCTCGAAAAAAAAATTGATGGGGCCACTTTCTGGGTGTGTATCTCCATATACCCCCAAAGAATTGAAAGCAGGATCTTGAAGAGGCATTTGTACCCCCACATTCGTGGCAGCAATAACCACAGTAGCCAAAAGGTGGAAGCAACCCTGGTGTCCACAGTCAGAAGAATGTGTCAACCAAAGGTGGGACAGACGTGCAGTGGAGCGTCAGGAAGGAGACTCTGGCATATGCTGCAACAAAATCGACGGAACTTGAGGCCATCACGCCAAGTGAAATAAGCCAGTCACAAAAAGGCAAATACTGTGTGATTTCACATGGGTAAGGTAGTCGTGAAGGACAGAAAGTAGAACTGTGGTTGCCAGAGGCTAGAGGGAGGGAGGGAGGGGGGATGGGAGTTATTGTTTAGTGGGTGTAGAAAGTTCTGGAGATGGATGGTGGTGGTGGCTGCACAACACTGAGGACGTCCCTAACACGGCTGAACTGTACCCGTACAATGGTTAAGGCGGTACATACGTTCTATGTTATGTGTATTTTATCAATTTTTTAAAAAGATCACTGAGGGCTAGTGACCTTTGAAAAGAGGCTCTCCAGGAGGTAGCTACCCCTGATTCTTTTTTTCCCCTCCATTTTGGCAGGTTTTTTTTTTTTTTTGAGACAGAGTCTCGCTTTGTTGCCCAGGCTAGAGTGAGTGCCGTGGCGTCAGCCTAGCTCACAGCAACCTCAAACTCCTGGGCTCAAGAGATCCTCCTGCCTCAGCCTCCCAAGTAGCTTGGACTACAGGCATGCGCCACCATGCCTGGCTAATTTTATATATATATATATATATGTTGGCCAATTAATTTATTTCTATTTATAGTAGAGATGGGGTCTTGCTCTTGCTCAGGCTGGTTTCGAACTCCTGAGCTCCAGCAATCTGCCCGCCTCGGCCTCCCAGAGTGCTAGGATGACAGGCGTGAGCCACCACGCCCGGCCTGTTTTGGCAATTTTTAATGAAAGTTGTATAATATATAAGAATATTTTATACCTGCATCTTCTCAGTTGTTTCCACCTTGTATTTGCCCTTTTCCTTTTTCCCACTTGTCGAGAGTTGGCTTTCTGTCCAGGGATCTTTTTGCAAGCTTTGTCCAGTTTCAGCCCAGCGATGACGACCCTGTGGGCTGGTTGCCCACAGGGACGGTTGTGCCATTAGCCTTTTCCTGTGCACCGTCCAGCGTAGATGACATATTCCTTCCGTCCGAGCACTAACCAGGCCCGACCCTGCTTAGCTCCGAGATCAGATAAGATGGGGCACGTTCAGGGTGACATGGCCGTAGACAAGAGGATGTGTTTTTCTTCCTGTAAACCTGGACTGCTTCGCCAATCTGCTGACCTTTATACTGCCCTCGTACAACCTGAAATTCATCATCCTTTCGGATGGGCATGGATCAAATGTTGTTCTTGTCTCTCAGCCCTTTGGAAAGAGAGGAAGACAGTCTTCCTGAGTGTGGGAAAAGGTGCATTCAAATGCCTTTTGCGGTTCTTGCTTCGGACAGAAGTCACAAAGGGATGGCACTTCATTTTGGCTGCTGCCTCTTAGGCGGTGGCCACAGAAGGGAAGCGTCCAGGTTCTGCTTCAAAACTGTCGAATCTCCGACTCTTAGGTTTCACCTGAACAGGATTAGTTCCCTACTCTGTGGTGAACTAATCGAGTTATGGGGGAAGAAGAAGAGGGGAGATTCTTGCTGAGGTTTTTTGCTTTTGTTTTTTGAGACAGTGTCTCCCTCTGTCGCCTGGGCTAGAGTGCAGTGGTGACATCATAGCTCATTGCAACCTGCAACCTCAAATTCCTGGGCTCAAGTGATCCTCCCTCCTTGGCCTCCCAAAGTGCTGGGATTATAGGTGTGAGCCGCCTCGCCTAGCCCTCTAGTCTTGAAGATTCTAGCCTGGGCAATAAAGTGAGACTCTGTCTCAAAAAAAAAAAAAAAAAAGAAACAGCAGAGAAAAGCAGTCCCATCTCTAGAGCCAGGACAACCCACCACCCATCCCCCGAGCCTCCACCCCCACTGCCTGGGCCCTGAAGTCACTGCATTTCCTGCTTTGGATGGGGGAAGGTTGTAATACCCTAACCCTTACAGAGTGGATGCACCTTCTGGCTTCCAAAACCAAAATAAATCTGGGTCACTTTAAAAAAAGAGAGAGTTGGAAATTTTTTTCCTCTTCCTACCCCATCCCCTACCCTGAGAAGAGAGGGCGCCACTGTTCTCCGTTTGTAATCTACCGGGCGGGCCCCTAGGCACTCAGGCCTGGAAGGTGCACAGCTCTTTATATCACAGAAGAGGAGGCTGAGGCCTAAAGCGGTGTGTGTGTGTGTGCGCGCGCGTGTGCTCACGCACGCAGGCATTGATGTACACAGGTAACACAAGTCGTTGTGCACATACCCCACAGTGGAACCTGGCCCCTTTACGCCCCGGCCCCTAAGAAACTGAGCTGTGAACTGCAGCTCGCTGGGCGGCGTGCAGGCTGTCAGCTTCAGCACCACCGCCTCTTGGGCAAGGGGACAGAGGAGTGAGACCCGGGCCTGCCTAGAGGGGCCAGAGCCGCCCCGGAGTCTGCTTAGGTGCCTCTCTCTGGTCCACTCCCTTTTCTGCATCCCGGGCCTGCCAAGGGGCAAGGAGTCCCTTTCGTTAACTCACACTCAGGTCTCGGGATGGAAATGGATTCTCTCTGGGGCCTTATGGAGTCCAGTGCTGGCCATCGAGAAGGGAATCTCAATGTGTGCAACGATTATGCATCCTTAAAAATTAAAAAAAAAAAAAGAATCTCAGCTGTTTTAATGTCACTCGTTATAGCCCTCCAGTGAGGGCATGACTCCAGGGCTGTTGGTGAGGAAGGGCGTTCCCGGAGCCCTTAAACCGTGGTCCGGGCTGGGCGCGGTGGAGGCTCACGCCTGTAATCCTAGCTCTCTGGGAGGCCGAGGCGGGGAGATTGCTCGAGGTCAGGTGTTCAAAACCAGCCTGAGCAAGGGCAAGACCCCGTCTCTACTATAAATAGAAACAAATTAATTGGCCAACTAATATATATAGAAAAAAAAATTAGCTGGGCATGGTGGCGCATGCCTGTAGTCCCAGCTACTCGGGAGGCTGAGGCAGGAGGATCGCTTGAGCCCAGGAGTTTGAGGTTGCTGTGAGCTAGGCTGACGCCACGGCACTCACTCTAGCCTGGACAACAAAGTGAGACTCTGTCTCAAAAATAAAAAATAATAATAAAAAAAAAAACCCGTGGTCTGTCTGCAAATTATTACCACACTTGCATTCTGCTGTACAGATATTTAGTATTTTTTTGTATCACCTTTTAAATTTATATTATTATACTGAACAAATAGTATATTACATAGGCAATATTTCATTATATATTACAAAGAAACTTAATATCACTACTATATATGGAAAACCAGAGTCACTTGCCATAAATAGAGAGTAGCTATAAAAAGAAATGCAATGACAACAGCCAGTGCTCCCTGGATTCCATTGTCTGCTGAAGGTCTCCAGCTCGAGGCCTACCCTGCTGAAAAGAGAGCTCCGGGCAGATGTCGTAGAGATGTTAGGTTTGACCAGGGCCCTCCTGGGATTAAATAAGGACCGAACGAGAATAACCTCCTCGCTGTTCCCTGTCGTTTGATGAATCAAGTGGCTCTCCCACAAGGATGCCGGGTCTCACACATTGAGAAACACCTCCCTTATGTGTGGAGAGCATCACTCAGTGCACGGGGCGGTCCTGCGTGTGGCTTTAGAGTAGAGAATCATTCCCTAAGACAGCTCCTCACCCTAGGCAGTGCGGACATTTGCAAATAGAGTGAGAGGAGCAGGGCACTGTCACTCATTGGCACAGGCCCGCTGGGGGCCTCTGGGCTCAGTGGGGAGCCTTTTGTGGGGCAGGCAGAGCCTACCCATCTCCCCCTCACCCCCACTCCTTTCCACAAAGCCCAGGCAGGAAAAGCTCTCATTTTTTTTTGAGACAGAGTCTCGCTGTGTTGCCCAGGCTAGAGTGAGTGCCATGGCGTCAGCCTAGCTCACAGCAACCTCAAACTCCTGGGCTCAAGCGATCCTTCCGCCTCAGCCTCCCGGGTAGCTAGGACTACAGGCATGCGCCACCATGCCCGGCTCATTTTTTCTATATATATTAGTCGGCCGATTAATTTCTTTCTATTTTTAGTAGAGACGGAGTCTCGATCTCGCTCAGGCTGGTTTCTAACTCCTGAGCTGGAGCGATCCACCCACCTCGGCCTCCCAGAGTGCCGGGATTATTGGTCTGCCTTTTGCCGGAGAACCTGCTGCCTCTGCTGCAGCCACACCTCAGAGAAACGGGAAAGCCCGCAGGCAGGGGGTTGAAGGTGCCTTTACCAACCTCCCTGTTGCCCTTCCAGGTACCAGGATCATCTATGACCGGAAATTCCTGATGGAGTGTCGGAACTCACCTGTGACCAAAACACCGCCCAGGGATCTCCCCACCATCCCCGGGGTCACCAGCCCTCCCAGCGAAGAGCCCCCCACGGAAGCCAGCCACAACCACCTGCGAAGCAGCCCGGAAGACAAGCGGGCGGGCGGTGAGTGGCCAGGCTCTCCCTCGGGAAGGGGACCGTGTGGTGTGGCCCTGCCCCCAGAGGGGGGGGATTCTGGGGAGGAGGGGTGCTGGCTACTGTGCCCCACCCTCTATGGAGCAGGCCGGAGTCCGGGGGGCTGGAGCAGGGGCGGGGAGGTGGAACTCCCAGTGGTACCAACTTTCCCCTGGGAGAGGCCCCAGAACCCCAGGGAAGGTGGTTTGGCCCCGCCAGGTACTGTGGTTAGTGGCGGGCGTGTTTGAAATGACAGTGGCTGCGTACGGCAACTTTCACAAGCTTGCACCTCTGTGCAATAATTGTCCCTGAAGCTTTAGCACCTGGAACACACCCATGATGTTCTCGGTGCAAGAGACAGCTTATGAAACACTCGCTGTGCTCGCCCTCTAGGAAAGTACACGCCTAGGAGATAAGAAACACATCCGGGATGGCGCCTGTCAGGGAGTTCATCCCCTACTGGGTCTTTATGGAGGCAAGTGGAGACAATTCGGCCAGTTGTCTCTGCACTTTTGACAGCTGGGTCCCTTCTTGGTGTCCCCACCTCCCAAGTGATCAGAGCAGCCACCCGGCAGCAGTGCCTGTGAATGCTCTCTTTGTGTCATCCCGCTGGCTCGGCAGAGCGCCGGAGCGCCTGCCGCAGGAGGATGCAGCCTGAGCACTTCCCGACGACCTTAGTCAGGTTGGGACCTTCTGGCCCTGCGCCCCGGGCAGCACCCCAAGCCCAGGCAGGAGCCAGCTGGGACCTCGGCTGGGCTCGCCCTGCTGACAGCAGCGGAATCCGTCTATCCGGGGCCTGCGGGATGTGATTCATAATCACCTTGGGAACCTCACGTCTAAGGCAGGCAGCAGTTACCTGCGTCTCAGTTGCCCAGGCTAGAGTGAGTGCCGTGGCATCAGCCTCGCTCACAGCAACCTCATGCTCCTGGGTTCAGGCGATCCTCCTGCCTCAGCCTCCCGAGTAGGTGGGACTACAGGCATGTGCCACCATGCCCAGCTAATTTTTTCTATATATATTAGTTGGCCAATTAATTTCTTTCTATTTATAGTAGAGACGGGGGTCTTGCTCTTGCTCAGGCTGGTTTCGAACTCCTGACCTCGAGCAATCCGCCCGCCTCGGCCTCCCAGAGTGCTAGGATTACAGTCGTGAGCCACCGAGCCCAGCCCGTATATTTTTAGTTGGCCGATTAATTTCTTTCTATTTTTTAGTAGAGACGAGGTCTCGCTCTTGCTCAGGCTAGTCTCGAACTCCTGACCTTGAGCGATCCTCCCACCTCGGCCTCCCAGAGTGCTAGGATTACAGGCATGAGCCACCGCGCCCAGCCTCTCTTTCTCTTCTTCTAAAGCCTCCGGTCCCCTTGTGGGGGCCCCTCTTTAGTGGCCTTATCTTATCCTCATTACCCCCCAAAGGCCCCACCTCCAGTCAACCTGTGAATTCAGGGGTTAGCTTTCTAACACATGAAATCTGGGGGACACATTAAAGCCATAGCACTTGCCTCTCAGACCCAGAGGGCAATGTGGCAGGGGGGGAGGTGAGTGTCAGTATGAGGGCAGCATGACAGATGCCACAGTCAGAGAGCAACATGACAAACGCCACCGTCAGCGTGGTTTCCTGCCGTTTCTCTCTCTACGTGATAGAATCCCGTGGTCGCTGCACAGTGCCTCCTCCCTCCTCCACTCTCCGCCTGAACCCAGCGACTGACTGTTGAGGGTGGAGCTAGTCAACACCCAAAATTGTTGAGTCACCATAGCCTAAGGCTGGTAGGCAGCCCCGCTGGCATACCTTGCCCTCCCCATTTCCAGAGCTGCTCTGACCCATAACAAATGCAAGGTCAGCCCAGTGGGGCCCCAGATGGGCCACTCTTAACCCAAGATAATGGCTGAGTGGCTGCACACCGTTGTGATGGGGGGGAGGGGGCGGGACATAACTTTCCTATTGCTAAACTGGATATAAGAAGCCAACCCTCCTGCTCTTGGGCCCACATATTTATGCAAATACAACCAGGAGAAATGGCCAGTTTTCCCCACCATTGTGGACCAGAGCCAGCACCCTGTTATGTAGAACCTTGGAGCAGCCCTGCCTGGGAGACCATGAAAAGAGGCAGTTCCCTTAAGAAGAAGATCTGCTGCAGCATGCATTGCATGGAAATCTTTGTGCAAAGAGGAGGGCGAGGGTGGTGCAGGCTGAATTATCCAGACAGCTGCTTCGCTGCGGAGTCCGGCTACCCCGTGGGCTATTGCGTGTAAGCCTGTAGGTTAGGTGTACCGTTTTCTAAACCAAAAACTGGGACAGATGCTCAGGAAAGTTTTACGTTTAAGGAATATTTTTTCAGTAAAGTTGCTTTTCTATAAAATCACTAGTAACCATACTTATAAAAAACAATAAAAATTGTAGAAAATTCAGGACCGTCACCTCCCCTCTGGGGAAAGCTGATCTCTGCTCCTCGTTTTGGTGTTGAGAAAGAGCGCACAGCTGGACGCGGAACCTTCTGGTTTGCAATTCCAGGAATTACTAGTCTAGCCCTGCGCTCCGTCCGCTCTCCTCGGCAGCGTAAACCTGGCCTCCGCTCCCCGTGCAGGGAACGGGAGGAAAACGCGGTGTCTTTCCCTGGCCCGCACCACATCAGCCAGGCCGTCTGCCCGTTGTCACCTGGCCTCTGTCCCTTCTCTCCCCAGGTGAGGAGTCACAGTTTGAGATGGACATTTAAAGGCCCAGCCAGCGGATGGAGCGTTGCCTGTGGGCCCTCGGGCCCTTCTCGGGAGAAGAGTCACCCCGGCCTGGCCTGTGAAAGCTACGGCCGTACTGGGCAGGCATCCGGCGAGGGGCACCCCAGCCCCCTGCTCCCTCACTCGGGGCACCTGCCCGCCCTCCCTCTCCGCGAGCACCAGCAGATACCTCCTTGTGCCTGCCTCAGTGCAGAAGCCGCCACCCCCAGGGGCGACTCAGTGCGCACGCCCTGCCGCCGCTGAGTGCCAGGAAGTGGACAAGGACGAGTCCTTCTGATCGGTCATCCGCTCTCCCAGCCCTGTCCTCTGGGGGCACACCCACCCCTTCCCTAGGCTGAAGTGCCGGGGAAAGCTCCCCTCCCCTTCCTTTCCCCAAGAGAGGAAATAAAAGCCACCTTCGCCCTGGGGCCAGGAGTTGGGCCCTGTCTGAGCTCTTTTTACCTCCCTTTGCTAACCGCCACTGGCTGTTGTTTGCACAGTGCTGTCTGCATAGCACTTTGCCATGCACTGTCACTGGGTTCTCACGATGATCCTGTAGGTAAGTAGGGCAAGCGTTATTCCCACCTTACAGCTGAGACCAGGCTGGCTTGGGAAAAGGTAAGATCGCACAGTTGGGGGAGGACACGTGGGCTAGTCTGAGCTCTCCTGCTCTTGGGCTCTTGGTTTTCTTTTCTTTTTGAAACAGAGTCTCGCTTTGTTGCCCAGGCTAGAGTGAGTGCCCTGGCGTCAGCCTAGCTCACAGCAACCACCTCAAACTCCTGGGCTCAAGCAATCCTGCTGCCTCAGCCTCCCGAGTAGCTGGGACTACAGGCATGCGCCACCATGCCCGGCTAATTTTTTCTATATGTATTTTTTAGTTGACCAATTAATTTCTTTCTATTTATAGTAGAGACAGGGTCTCGCTCTTGCTCAGGCTGGTTTCGAACTCCTGACCTTGAGCGATCCTCCCGCCTTGGCCTCCCAGAGTGCTGGGATTACAGGCGCGAGCCACGGCGCCCGGCCGAGGTAAGTATTTTTATTCCCCGTTTTACACACGTCCATGGCTGTCGAGGACCATGATTAGGATCCCAACTCTTGTCTTTCCAGCCCTCAGACCTATGCCATACTGTGGATGGAACTGAGGTCTGGGCTGTTCGGAGGCTGAGCTGCAGCAGCGAGGATGCTGGTTGGAGGTGTTAGGACTAGCAGGTGCAGGAGGGACCTAAGCCAGGGAGGCATTCAGTGGGTTGCTTAGAATGAGTCGGTTTGGCGAAGGAGGGAAGTGGAAACTAAGGAGAGAAAGAAGGTTGATAGCCTCTTCCCATCTGTTCGGGGGCTATTTATTGAGTGCCTACTGTGTGTCAGGCACTGTGCTTAGCAGTAGGGACAGATACAGCAGTGGATCGTCAAAGCCCTGCCTCCAGGGAGCTGATCCTCCAGTGGGTGCAGCAGACCTTCAGAGATTGACGTCATGAGCGATTCCCGCGTGTGCCCTCAGCTTCCAGTGCTGAAATCACAAACCTGGCCTCAAAATAAGGTGCAGGCGTGGGGTGGGGTGTGATGGCTCACACCTGGAATCTCAGCACTTTGGGAGGCCAAGGCAGGAGGAGGATCACTTGAGGCCAGGAGTTTGAGGATGCTGAGAGCTGTGATGATGCCACTGCACTCTAGCTGGGAGACAGAATGAGACCTTGTCTCAATAAAAGAGAGAGAAAGGAAGGGAGGGAGGGAGAGAGAGAGAGAGGAGAGAGGAGAGAGAGGCTGGCGTGGTGGCTCACACCTGTAATCCTAGTACTCTGGGAGGCCGAGGCAGGCGGATTGCTCGAGCTCAGGAGTTCGAAACCAGCCTGAGCAAGAGCGAGACCTCGTCTCTACTATAAATAGAAAGAAAATTAATTGGCCAACTAATATGTTATAGAAAAAATTAGCCGGGCATGGTGGCGCGTGCCTGTAGTCCCAGCTACTCAGGAGGCTGAGGCAGGAGGATCGCTCGAGCTCAGGAGTTTGAGGTTGCTGTGAGCTAGGCTGACACCATGGGACTCACTCTAGCCTGGGCAACAAAGCGAGACTCTGAAAGAAAAGAGAAAAAGGTGCAGGACTGAGCTGGCGACCCTCCCTGACGCCCTAAGCAGAGGACGCATGTCCCTTGTGGGACAGTCCTGCGTTGGGCCGGCACCCCAGTGACAGGCAGCAGACGCCTCGGTTTCTGGAAATGACTGGCACAGAGCCCCCTTGCTCATGGGCAGGAGATGGAGTTAGCACAAGAAAGTAAGGAAACAAAGCGCACCCCCTAAAGATGAGGTTTTCTTGAATTTCTCACGCTCAAACAAAGAGTGTGACTTGAATGGATCCTGGAGGGACAGCAGGGAAGAGACGGCCCCCTGGGCCACAGCAAAGTGGAAGTGAGCCCCTCCTTCCCCCACCTGCAGTCCCGAGGCCACAGCTCAGGTCTTTAAAGCAGGAACCCTTGAGGCGTCCTCTTTCCTTATTCTAAGCTCCGAAGAGCACAGAGGACGTACAATACCCAATTTGGTGCTGCCCCCTGCTGGAAGAGTTCAGTGAAGCAAGGAAGGCGGCGTGCCTCCAGGACACAGCTACTCCCAGAGTGAAGATGCTGTATTGAGTCAAGACTTAAGCACACTCCTCCACATCATTGTCTCTTTTGAGACTAAGCAACTATACCCTCACTCTCTGAAAGGAACACCGAGGGAGGGAGAAGTTTTCCAGACAAAGTGACGAGAATTGAGTCGTGCACCAAGGGTGGAGTAGAATGCCCCCATGCTGCCCAGACCTGTTTCGGGACTGGGGGGGAGGGGGCTGACGTGACCCTGCTTCCTGCCTCCGACCAAAGGCAGCCGTGCCTGTGATCAAACTGCCCTCTGGTCACTCGGGACACCGGCAGCCAGCTAGCTGTCGCCACCAGGAACTCCAGCTAGGAACCAAGTCTACTCTTGGCTCTTCTCAACCCAAGCGTCCGCCACTAGGTTGCACTTGAACCTTTTCCTAGTCACTCCAGCCTAACATGAGAGAATCTAGACTACCCTTTAAAAGGAGTAGGACTCTGAGCTGTTATTTATTTATTTATTTTGAGACAGAGTCTCGCTTTGTTGCCCAGGCTAGAGTGAGTGCCGTGGCGTCAGCCTGGCTCACAGCAACCTCCAACTCCTGGGCTCAAGTGATCCTCCTGCCTCAGCCTCCCGAGTAGCTGGGACTACAGGCATGCGCCACCAGGCCCAGCTAATTTTTTCTATATATATATTAGTTGGCCAATTAATTTCTTTCTATTTATAGTAGAGATGGGGTCTCGCTCTTGCTCAGGCTGGTTTCGAACTCCTGACCTTGAGCGATCTACCTGCCTCGGCCTCCCAGAGTGCTAGGATTACAGGCGTGAGTGACCACGCCCGGCCTGGGCTCCTTTCCTCTGTGGGGCTGGTAGCATCTTTGGCCTTAAAGTTGAACAAGCCCCATTCACAAGAGAGAAATTCAGTTTCATTTGTTACATTGAGTGCTTGCTATGTGCCAGTCAACTGTTCTAGGTGCTAAGATACATCAGTGAACAAAGACAAAAGTCTCTACTGACATGGAGCTTACTTTTCTTTCTTTTTGTTTTGTTTTGTTTTGTTGTTTTTGATACACAGTCTTCGTGTCTCCCAGGCTAGAGTGCAGTGGCATCATGATAGCTCACTGCAACCTCCAACTCCTGGGCTCAAGCGATCCTCCTACCTCAGCCTCCCCAGTAGCTGGGACTACAGGCAGGTGAACCACGCAAAGCTAATTTGTCTATTTTTTGTAGAGACAGGGTCTTGCTTTTGCTCAGGCTGACCTTTTTGTAATAAAAGCAGGAATAAAACACTTTTTACTGTGTTTAGTAGTAGGACTCAGATATCTGGCTGCTGGAACTCATCAGGAAAATTAGTTGATTCAGCTTATAAATGCCAGAAATTAAGGACCAAGAGCTCGGGTGGAAACCGAATGAACGTGTCATTGAGATGAACTACCGTGTAATCATCTCCGTCTTTCTCAGTTACAGCAAACACAAAATGCTTTGTTTTGCTTTACAGATGATGATAAAAATATGGGAGTATGGGGGGGCAGGAGGAGGGACTAGGGAGAGTCCCAGGAATCTATAAAGTCCTGGGCATCTGACTCACTGTTTTCATTGGAACAGGGTCCAGAAGCCTTTAACAAAGGCCGTGTCAGCCTAAAGGGAAGAAGCTGAAGCAAAATTAATACAAGAGCATTTATTTGGACCAAGCTTGAGGACTGCAGCATGGAAGCACAGATTCAAGTTGCCCAGAATACACACTCCAGTTAGTGCAGTTACAAGCGGATTTTTTACGGGAAAGAAGAGGCAGTTCCTCAGTTTTTTGTTTTTTTTTTTTACCAAGAATTTGCTTTCAAATCACAAGCTGCTGATTGGCTGTACATTGTTAAGCCGCAGGGTGTGGACTATAGTGTGGGCATTATTAGGTTAATTTATAGCAATAGCAGTTTCAAGAGATGAATTACTTAGCTCAAAGGAGGGAATAGAACAGGATTGCCCTCTAATTTTAATGCCTCTCGGAGCCTTGTAATTTAAAAGGGTCCACATTCCTCAGATAAAAGTCCTTTTGTCTTCTCAGCTCCCAGTGATGGGAGGTTATTTGTTTCCAAACCGGCCTGGCGGTGTGCACCTTTAAGTCCCAAGCTGCTTGGGAGGCTGAGGCAGGAGGATCGCTTGAGCTCAGGAGTTTGCAGTTGCAGTGAGCTATGATGATGCCACAGCACTCTAGCCCTGGCAACAGAGCGAGACTCTTGTCTCAAAAAGAAAGAAAGAAAAAGAACATATACAAGGGCTGTCCCGAAAATATCCAGCCATTGTAAATATAAGGAGAGCGAGACCCTGTCTCTACTATAAATAGAAAGAAATTAATTGGCCAACTAATATATAGAGAAAAAATTAGCCGGGCGTGGTGGCGCATGCCTGTAGTCCCAGCTACTCGGGAGGCTGAGGCAGGAGGATCGCTTGAGCCCAGGAGATTGAGGTTGCTGTGAGCTAGGCTGACTCCATGGCACTCACTCTAGCCTGGGCAACAAAGTGAGACTCTGCCTCAAAAAAAAAAAAAACCCACATGGGGAGCTTTTTTTTTAAGCGATCAATACCTGGATCTCTCCAGTTTTTTTAGACACAGGATCTCTCGCTGCCACCCAGGCTGGAGTGCAATGATCAGAGCTCATTACAACCTCAAACCCCAGGGCTCAAGCAATCCTCTCACCTTAGCCTTCTGAGTGGCTGGGACTGCAGGTGCGTGCCACCACCCCAGGCCCTGGACTCCTCCTCTACAAAGTCTGATTGTATAGGCCAAGAGGCGCGGTCTGGTTTTTTTTTTTTTTTTTTTTTAGCTCCCCAGGTGGTTCTAAGGTGCAGCCTGAGGCTGAACATGTTGGAGGAGGGGGAAAGGGGGAGGGGAGGAGGGGGAGGGAGGAGCGTGGCTGGAAGGCTGAGGACCTGCCACTTTCGCTAATAGCTAAGCAGGGCTAGTTACTGCCAGCTGCATACAAAGCCCTGTTGCAAGGGACTTGCATCCTGGAAGCCAGTGGGGAGGCGAGTCCGAAATACTCTCCTCCCTCGCCACGCAGAGCGGGCATCGCCTGGGAATCGTTAGAAATGGGGAAGTCTCGCCCCTCACCCCGGACCCACAGCAGCGGCCTGCTAAGGACGGCTCTGCCCCGCTCCTGTGCGAAGAGCAGGGTCCTGGGAGGCGGAAGACAGTCTGGAGCCAGGTTTTTAAGTTGTAGGGCTTTCTGGAAAGCCTTGACTCTGAGGAAACAAGAAGGAAATGCTGCAAAAGGTGAGGTGTGGCTGCTGGCCAGGAGACAAGATCAACACAGCTTTGGGTGAGTTTCTGGTGAAGTGACCAAACAACTGTTAGAATCTAGCTCGCATATGTCTCGGTTTTCTTTTTAAATGAGAAGTTCTTGAGGGTCTGGGACACCTTTTTCCTGTTCAAAAGATGGAAGAGGCCGGGCGCGGTGGCTCACGCCTGTAATCCTAGAACTCTGGGAGGCCGAGGCGGGCGGATTGCTCGAGGTCAGGAGTTCGAAACCAGCCTGAGCAAGAGCAAGACCCCATCTCTACTATAAATAGAAAGAAATTAATTGGCTAACTAATATATATAGAAAAAATTAGCCGGGCATGGTGGCGCATTCCTGTAGTCCCAGCTACTCGGGAGGCTGAGGCAGGAGGATCGCTTGAGCCCAGGAGTTTGAGGTTGCTGTGAGCTAGGATGACGCCACGGCACTCACTCTAGCCTGGGCAACAAAGCGAGACTCTGTCTCAAAAAAAAAAAAAGATGATAGAAGGAGGTTAGTTTACCTCAACAACTGTCCTGGCGAGATTACTTTGTGTGGTTTAGTTCATTTATGTGTAAAACTTTTAAAAAAATATATGTTTATTTTTTTTCTGATTATAAATCTAATTCATAGAGAAATCTAAAATACCACAGAAGCATGTGATGTAGAGAGTGGAAAATCCCATTAATCACCTCCACGCCCTCAGCGATAACCACTGATGTAAGTCTAGTGATCACTACTCCAGCACTACATAACACTGGGATTTTTTGTTGGTTTTTTGGTTTTTTTGAGACAGAGTCTGGCTCTGGGCTATGGCGTCAGCCTAGCTCACAGCAACCTCAAACTCCTGGGCTCAAGCAATCCTCCTGCCTCAGCCTCCCAAGTAGCTGGGACTACAGGCACACACTGCCACGCCCGGCTAAATTTCCTATTTTTAATAGAGACAGGGTCTCATTCTTGCTCAGGCTGGTCTCGAACTCCTGAGCTCAAGCAATCCTCCCGCCTCGTCCTCCCAGAACGCTGGGATTACAGGCGTGAGCCACCTTGCCTGGCCCAACACTGGAGTTTTTAACATTCTTTTTTTTTTTTTTTTCTGAAATCCAAAGGATCCATCAATCAAAACAATTGATTCTTAAATTTATTAACTTCATCCAAAATAATTAAATCCTACGGGGTGAGACAATAGTCACAATTCTCTTTTGCAACTTGGTTTTTGTTTGTTTTTTAAATATTATTTATTCCACTTTTTTTTTTCTTTTTCCCATGAGCATGGTATATTCTTCCATCTGTTGCAACTTGGTTTTTTTTTGTTGTTGTTGTTTTTTTTTTTTTTTTTTTTGAGACAGAGTCTCACTTTATTGCCCAGGCTAGAGTGAGTGCCGTGGCGTCAGCCTAGCTCACAGCAACCTCAATCTCCTGGGCTCAAGCAATCCTACTGCCTCAGCCTCCCAAGTAGCTGGGACTACAGGCATGTGCCACCATGCCCGGCTAATTTTTTCTATATATATTAGTTGGCCAATTAATTTCTTTCTATTAATAGTAGAGATGGGGTCTCGCTCTTGCTCAGGCTGGTCTCGAACTCCTGAGCTCAAACGATCCGCCCATCTCGGCCTCCCAGAGAGCTAGGATTACAGGCTTGAGCCACCGCGCCCGGCCTGCAACTTGGTTTTTAACATTTGCCT
>VSMD01126630.1:0-22833 GCA_008750895.1 Mirza zaza | reverse complement strand
TGCCTCAGCCTCCCAAGTAGCTGGGACTATAGGCATGTGCCACCATGCCCGGCTAATTTTTTCTATATATATTAGTTGGCCAATTAATTTTTCTATTTATAGTAGAGATGGGGTCTCTCTCTTGCTCAGGCTGGTCTCGAACTCCTGAGCTCAAATGATCCGCCCACATCGGCCTCCCAGAGAGCTATGATTACAGGCTTGAGCCACCGCGCTCAGCCAATTGTTGAGTTTTTAAATGAAAACAAAATAGAAAACCTTTTGTTATAAGGCGGTGGGAGGGGGAGGAGGGGATGGGTATATACAAACACAACGAGTAAGATGCGCAACATCTGGGGGATGGACACGCTTGAAGCTCTTACAGGAGTGGGGAGGGGGGACATGGGCAGTATAGGTAACCTGAACATTTGTACCCCTATAATACGCTAAAAAAAAATAAAATAAAATAAAAAGAAAACCTTTTGGCTAGATTAACCAAGGGGGAAACAAAAAGGATCCAAGAGAGCATAAATAAAATAGAAGACATCAAAGAGCATTAGATCTGAAGAAAAAAGAAAGTGAAAATGAATAAAATAAATTTAAAAATAAAAAATAAAAATAAATAAATAGGCCAGGCACGGTGGCTCATGCCTGTAATCCTAGCACTCTGGGAGGCCGAGCAGGCGGATTGCTCGAGGTTAGGAGTTCGAAACTAGCCTGAGCAAGAGCGAGACCCCGTCTCTACTATAAATAGAAAGAAATTAATTGGCCAACTAATATATACAGGAAAAAATTAGCCGGGCATGGTGGCGCATGCCTGTAGTCCCAGCTACTTGGGAGGCTGAGGCAGACGGATTGCTTGAGCCCAGGAATTTGAGGTTGCTGTGAGCTAGGCTGACGCCACGGCACTCTAGCCTTGGCAACAGAGCGAGACTCTGTCTCAAACAAACAAACAAATAAATACAATACAATAAAATAGAAGACATCATAATCGATACCACAGAAATAAAAAAAAGACTACCATCAACAATTATATAAAAAAAAATTGAACAAATTAGAGGAAATAAATAAATGCCTAGAAATGAACATCCCACCAAGATTAAATCATGAAGAAATACTGAACAGACCAACGAGAAAGAAAAGTGAAGCCATAAATAAAAGTCCCTCAAAAAAGAAATCCCGGCCAGGCGTGTTGGCTCACGCCTGTAATCCTACCACTCTGGGAGGCCGAGACGGGTGGAATGCTTGAGGTCAGGAGTTCGAAACCTGCCTGAGCGAGACCCCGTCTCTACTATAAATAGAAAGAAATTAATTGACCAACTAAAAATATCTACAAAAAAAAAAAAAAATTAGCAGGGCATGGTGGCACATGCCTGTAGTCCCAGCTACTCGGAGGCTGAGGCAGTAGGATCGCTTGAGCCCAGAAGTTTTAGATTGTTGTGAGGTAGGCTGACGCCACGGCACTCACTCTAGCCTGGGCAACAAAGTGAGACTCTGTCTCAAAAAAAAAAAAGAAATCCCAAAACATTTAAACAAGAATTAATGTCAGCTGGGCGCGGTGGCTCACGCCTGTAATCCTAGCTCTCTGGGAGGCCGAGGTGTGCGGATCATTTGAGCTCAGGAGTTCGAGACCAGCCTGAGCAAGAGCGAGACCCCATCTCTACTATAAACGGAAAGAAATTAATTGGCCAACTAACATATATAGAAAAAAATTAGCCGGGCATGGTGGCGCATGCCTGTAGTCCCAGTTGCTTGGGAGGCTGAGGCAGCAGGATTGCTTGAGCCCAGGAGTTTGAGGTTGCTGTGAGCTAGGCTGACGGCATGGCACTCACTCTAGCCTGGGCAATAAAGTGAGACTCTGTCTCAAAAAAAAAAAAAAGAATTAATGTCAATCCTCCTCAAATATTTCCAAAAAATTAAAGGGAAGATATTTCCAAACTCATTTTACAATATAATCATTACCCTCACACTAAAGCCAGATAGTGTCACTACCATAACAAAACAAAGCAACAACCTAAAAGCCAGTGTTTCTGATGAAGATACAAGGAAAAGTTCTCAACAAGATATAGAAACCAACTTCTACAACACTTTAAAAGGATCACACTCCATAATCAAATGGGATTTATCTCTGGAATGCAGGGACTTTTCAAAATACACAAATCAATAAATTTGATATACCATAAGAATAGAATAAAGGATAGCAATCATAGAATCTTCTCAAATGTTTTATTGAAAACATTTGACAAAATTATGGCTGGGCGAGGTGGCTCACGCCTGTAATCCTAGCACTCTGAAAGGCCAAGGCAGAAGGATCGCTCAAGGTCAGGAGTTAGAAACCAACCTGAGCAAGAGCGAGACACCGTCTCTACTATAAATAGAAACAAATTAATTGGCCAACTAAAAATATATAGAAAACATTAGCTGGGCATGGTGGCGCTTGCCTGTAGTCCCAGCTACTTGAGAGGCTGAGGCAGGAGGATTGCCTGAGCCCCAGAGCCTGAGGTTGCTGTGAGCTAGGCTGACACCATGGCACTCTAGCCCAGGCAACAGAGTGAGACTCTGTCTCAAAAAAAAAAAAAAAAAAAAAAAAGTTCTAAAAACATTTGACAAAATTAAAACCAATGATAAAAGCTCAAAACAATATATACATTCATAAGTATACACCTCAACATACTAAAGGCTATATATAACAAGCCCTGGGTTAACATTATACACAACAGGGAAACACTCAGAAGTTTTTCTTCTAGTAAAAGGAACAAGACAAGGAAACCCAATCTCATTCACCACTTTTATTCCACATAATACTGGAAGATTGGGCCAGAGCAATTAGGTAAGAAAAAAGAAAGATTTCAAACCAAAAATAGAGAAGTAAAATTTTCTCTGCTTGCACTTAAGATGATCTTATATATAAAAAATCCTAAAGACTATAGCCAAGGCCGGGCGCGGTGGCTCACGCCTGTGATCCCAGCACTCTGGGAGGCCGAGGCAGGCGGATCACTCAAAGTCACAAGTTGGAAACCAGCCTGAGCAACAGCAAGACCCCATCTCTACTAAAAATAGAAATAAATTAATTGGCCAACTAATATATATAGAAAAAATTCGCCGGGCATGGTGGCACATGCCTGTAGTCCCAGCTACTCAAGAGGTTGAGGCAGGAGGATTGCTTGACCCCAGGAGTTTGTGGTTGCTGTGAGCTAGGCTGACAACACGGCACTCACTCTAGCCAGGGCAACAGAGTGAAACTCTGTCTCAAAAAAAAGAGTGGACATGGTAGAAAATCTAGCTATAAGAAACATAGAAAACAATTAAAAAAATATTAACTTTTTAAACTTTTTCTTCTGGTAATTACTTTAAATATGAATGGATTATACTCCCTGATGAAAATAAATAAAATAGCTGTATGGATTAACAACAAAGACGACCCTCTAACATGCTGCCCATAAAAGATTCACTTTACCTCCAAGGAGCCAATAGGCTGAAAATAAAAGGATTAAAAACATGTTCCATGCAAATAATAACCATAGGAAGGTCAGGTGATCATAACTAGACAAAATACACTTTAAGTCAAAAAAATTGCCACAAACGCAAATATTGATATTATGTGATGGTAAAAAGTGTCCATTTACTAGAAATCTATAACACACACAAACACACACACACCTAACAGCAGGGCTCCCAAATATATTAAGCAAATACACAATCCAGCAATCCTACATCTCTGTACATAAACAAACGAAAAAAAACAGAATCTTAATGGGTGGGGTGGCTAATGCCTATAATCCTAGCACTCTGGGAGGCCAAGATGGGAGGATTGCTGGAGCTCAGGAGTTTCAGACCAGCCTGACCAAGAGTGAGACCCTATCTCTACTAAAAATACAAAAATTTCCCCCAAAACCTGGTGCATGCTTATAGTCCCAGCTACTGAGGAGGCAGAGGCAAGAGGATCTCTTGAGCCCAGGAGTTTGAAGTTGCTGTGTGCTACAATGACACCACTGCACTCTACCATGGGTGACAGAGCAAGACTGTCTCAAAAAAAAAAAAAAAAAAAAATCAGAATCTCAAAGAAATATCCTCTCCCCTATATTATGTCAGTATTGCCAAGATGCAACTGCCAAGATATGAAAACAACCTAAATGTTTGCGGACAATGAATGGATAAAGGAAATGTGGTGTATATATACATGATAGAATATTATTCAGCCATGAAAAATCATGAAATCCTGCCATTTATACATTATAGACCTGGAGAACATCATGCTAACTGAAATAAGCCAGACACAAAAAGGCAAATACTTCATGTTCTCACTTATATGGAAACTCTAAAAATCAGGCTGAGCTCATAGAAACAAAGAGTACAATGGTGGTTTCCAGAGCCTGGAGGTGGGGAAAATAGAAAAATGCTTTCCAAAGGGTACATTCAGTTCTAAGATGAATAAGTCCTGAGGATTCAATGTATAGCATTATGACTATAGATAATACTTTGTTCCCCGAAATCTGCCAAGACAGCAGACCTTAAGTGTTCTGCAAAGAAGTAACTATAACTATGTGATAGATATGTTCATTAACTTGTGTATTATTCATTTTATAATTTAAATGTATCAAATTACACTGTATACAAATATATATGTATACAAATCTATAAGTTACACATACACACTGATGTATATGAATGACACAATAAAGGTAAGCTTCATACTAACAAAGAGAAACTTATAAAATGAGTTATTAAAATATAAGGTCACAAGTGGGAGTTTAATATATGCTCAGCAATGCTCTATGATCCCTAATGACACAGTATATTTAAGAAATCTAGGGGCTGGGCATGGTGGCTCAAGCCCATAATCCTAGCACTCTGGGAAGCCAAGGTGGGTGGATCGCTCAAGGTCAGGAGTTGGAAACCAGCCTGAGCAAGAGCAAGACCGTCTCTACTAAAATGGAAAGAAATTAATTGGCCAACTAAAAATATGTAGAAAAATTAGCCGGGCACAGTGGCGCATGCCTGTAGTCCCAGCTATTCGGGAGGCTGAGGCAGAAGGATTGCTTGAACCCAGGAGTTTGAGGTTGCTGTGAGTTGGGCTGATGCCAGGGCACTCTAGCCCAGGCAACAGAGTGAGACTTTATCTCAAAAAATAAAAATAGGGGGGAGGGGGGAAAAGGGCATTTATTGAAACCTTAAAATCTGTACCCCCATAATATGCTGAAATAAAAAAAAAAAAAAGTGCTGAAAGAAAAAATCAATCAACAAAGAACTCCATATCCAGTGATAATGTCTTTCAAAGTAAGAGTGAAACAAAGACAATTCTAGATAAATAAAAACTGAGATACAATTGGTTGTCAGCAAACCTTTGCTATAGGAAATGTTAAACAAAAATCTTTAGGGCAAAAGGGAGTGACATCAAACAGAAACTTGGATCAATAGGAAGGAATGTAGAGCACTGGAAATGATAAATATGCAAATAAATATAAAAGATGCCATCAACGAAGTGAAAAAAATAATAAAAAATAAATAAATAAAAATAAAATAAATAATTCATCTCAGTTCATACTAAAAAATGACATTCTAAAGTAAAATAACAGGATTTTTTTTTTACATTTAGACCGATTCTTAGTGTTCTGATAGAATTAATGAGTATAAATTTCTGCAAAATAACAATGGATACCTCCATATGATAGGAAATGTTAAAAGCAGAAAATGTGCATCTGTCCCTGGTGTTCCTGTGATTTCTGAATACAACATCAGTAACACCAATATTTACACACATTTTAGATGACACAAAAATGGAAGATGAGCAAAGGTTTAAAATAGAGTTTCTCAAAAATATGTACATATAGTCTTATGTCCCAAAAAGCAATGGAAGGGTATTCAGATTATGCAATCCCTTATAAGCCAAGTGGAGGACATTGGTTCCTACTGTAACCTTGAAGAAAGATCACTGAAGGGAAATAGAGTTCTTAGGGAATTTTAGAGCATGGGACAGAAGATGCCTCTATGTGACAGAAAGAGAAAGAAACCCAAGCTTCCTAGAAACCATTTCCATTGGAGCAAGTCTTCCTAAACCACACTTTAAGGTCTGGCTTCCTCCTAGACCTTTGAACCCCTCACCTGTGTCATCTGCTTCCTTCATTCCGACCTACCTGGGTGTTTGGCTACTGTCTCATGTGTCTTCACATTCCAAGGGTCTTGTCTTTGCTCCAGAAAGGTGATCAGGTCCGGCTTAGAGGCAACAAGACCTATTTATTAGAAAAAAGTAACATGGCTCTTGCTAGGATTCTCTAATTACCAACCTAGTACTGTGCTCAGTAGAGAACAAACATTATAGAAGGCTGTAGAAAATTAAACTCAAAGCACTATTTCCTAACAAACCATTAAAATATTTAGAAAATATTTTAAATTTGGGGGTCCTTAGCTCCACTGTCCAGTATTACTGAATCAAAAACCGGTGGTAAAATAAGAAAAAGAAAAAAATTTGTGGTAAAAATTGGATTTTAAGGTCTGGACAATAATGTTTTATACCACTAAATTTCTAGAATTGTCAACAATTTAGAGCGAAGTATACAGATTAGTTCAAGAAATAAAAAGGTTCATGTCAAGATAAACAAACATCTTGAAGATTTTCTTTTGTATACCAACAAGCCCCCAAGTTTTCCTTGAAAGCAGGGATCTGAAACTCATTCATATAAAGCAGAAACTCCCACCCAAAAAATTCCACAAAGAAAGAAAATGAAATGCTAAGAGTGCATTAGGAATATTAAATGGAAATTATCCTCACCCAGGGAGAACAGGTTTCTGTAGTTCTCTAACATCACATCCCTGTACAAATTCCACTGAGCAGGGTCCAGGCATGCCCACTCCTCCACAGAGAATTCTATGGCCACATCCCTGAATGTCAACAATCCCTTGGGAAGAAAAACACATATTTAACAAACAGCCATGGGTAACATTCTTAATCTGACTAAATGTGAAAGAGAGGGGGAGGGGGCATGGGCAATATATGTAACCTTAATACTTTTACCACCATATACGCTAAAAGAAAAAAAAAAAAAAAGAAATGAGAGTGAAGTGAATTGCCTCTGACATATTCAAATGTCTGCAATGATCCAATAATTAACATAGTAATTCTCTCTAATATATTGCCTAACTCTGAGGACAGAGGGTGGCAAAAAGATCCACAAGTGTAGATACTGTACTTGTCTGGATGACAAAGTATAAAATTAAGGGCATCAACATAGGCATATGCACTTTCGAGTGGTATATATACATCACATACAATAAGGTGTATATGTTTCTCATATCGAAAACCATGGTTGAGTTAGAAGGGTAATTCTAAAATTTTAACGTGCACTACAGTGAACTAGAGATCTTATTAAACTACAGATTCTGATTCAGGAGATCTGGAAGGGAAATTGAGTTTCTGCATTTCTAACAAACTTCTCAGCAATGCCAACTCTTCGGGCTGCAAAAGAATATTTTGCCAAACCTACAGTAATTGGCAGCGCTTGAGTTTTATCCTAGTTCATCTGACCACTAAACAAAGATGAGAACCTTCATTTCCCAAAGCACAATGTACACAAAGAAAAACTAAGAAGGAGAACTTCCAGATTAAATGTGATGATTTATGTACATCAGTCAGTAAAACTCCACAAGATACTTATTAATGATAAAATGAAAAATAACTAACTTTATAGTGGAGGAATCTGCCAGAGAGCACCTTAGCCAAGTGAATGAGCATTCACTGTGGGAGGACGAATTGATAGGAGGTGCTGATGCACACAGGAACATCACTGCAGTGAGATTATTGGCCAAAATGTGTGGTATATGTATACCATGGAGTTCTATTCAACCACAAAAAACAATGGTGATATAGCACCTCTTGTATTATCCTGGACAGAACTGGAGCCCATTCTACTAAGTGAAGTATCCCAAGAATGGAAAAACAAGCACCACATGTACTCACCATCAAATTGGTATTAACTGAACAACACTTAAGTGCACATCTAGTAATAACATTCACCGGGTGTCAAGCAGGTGGGAGGGGCAGAGGATGGGTATATTCACACCTAATGGGTACAGCGCACCGTCTGGGGGATGGACACGCTTGAAGCTCTGACTCAGGTGGGGCAATGGCAACATACGTAATCTAAACATTTGTACCCTCATAATATGCTGAAATAAAAAAGAAAAAAAAAAAAACAGGCAGAAAACACTCTGTATTTGAAGTCACATGATCCTGCTGCCAGCAAAACATTGTTGGGATGCCAGGCCAAGCTGAGGACTGAGGAGTGAATTGGCTTTTTAATGTGTTTGCTCACCCCAGTCATTTTCAGCTCAAAGTCACAAACAGAAATGAATCATGCATGCTCCACTTCCCACCACAGATTTATTCCCAAGGGGGACCACTTCACAAAAGTGGCTGCACGATTAATTCTTAGGATCACCAGGTTGGCTTCCCGACACCATCTTTCTGACTTCAGACACAGGCACTGTGGTCTGCCCCACAGGTGAGGATGCAGTCACTCTTGGGAGCCCAGTCAATACCTGTGGTGTGTCCATGGTGCTCACTGAGTTCAGGAGCTTACGGCCACCGGCTCCCGTTTTTCTTTTTTCTTTTTTTGAGACAGAGTCTCACTTTGTTGCTCAGGCTAGAGTGAGTGCTATGGCTTCAGCCTAGCTCACAGCAACCTCAAACTCCTGGGCTCAAGCAATCCTTCTGCCTCAGCCTCCCGAGTAGCTGGGACTACAGGCATGTGCCACCATGCCCGGCTAATGTTTTGTATATATATTTTTAGTTGGTCAATTAGTTTCTTTCTGTTTTTAGTAGAGACGGGGTCTCGCTCAGGCTGGTTTCGAACTGCTGACCTTGACCAATCCACCCACCTCAGCCTCCCAGAGTGCTAGGATTACAGGCATGAGCTACCTCGCCTGGCCCATTTTTCTTACAGATGTGCATACCATGATTATTGGGGCTAAAGGCAATTTGTGTATGATCTCTGTTCCAGGCATGACAGGTGATGGGCTCTAGTAAAAACTGATGCAGCAGGGACATTATTCTCAGTGTTTTGAAAGAATAGAAAGCTGGGGTGGGGACAATTCAGACAGGATCAGAGCAGAGAATTCACGGACTCTGGTCAGTCAATGCTAACAGGCTCCGCAGGCTCAACCAGAGGACTGAGGCCCAGAGGGAGCAGGTAACCAGTGTCATCCTCTAAATGTGCATTTTTGGCTGGGCGCGGTAGCTCACACCTGTAATCCTAGCACTCTGGGAGGCTGAGGAGGGAAGATTGCTTGAGGTCCAGAGTTCGAAACAAGCCAGAGCAAGAGCGAGACCCCATCTCTACTATAAATACAAAGAAATTAATTGACCAACTAATATATAGAAAAAACTAGCCAGGCATGGTGGCACATGCCTGTAGTCCCAGCTACTCGGGAGGCTGAGGCAGAAGGATTGCTTGAGCCCAGGAGTTTGAGGTTGCTGTGAGCTAGGCTGACGCCACGGCACTCACTCTAGCCTGGGCAACAAAGTGAGACTCTATCTCAAAAAAAAATAAAAATAAAAAATAAAATGTGCATTTTTTTTTTTTTTCTTAACACAGGGTCGCTGTTGCCCAGGCTGGAGTGCAGTGGCATCCCCATAGCTTACCTCAAACTCCTGGGCTCAAACAATCCTCCTGCCTCCACTTCCCAAGTAGCTGGGACTGCAGATGTGTACCACGTGTGCCCACCTATAAGTGTGCATTTTTAAATCCTATTTGGTGTACAGATAATGGGGCATCCAGACAGAACCTCAATAGCACATATTTTCCTGCTTCACTGTTATCTGAGGACCCAATCCCACGCTCAAGAGGAATCTTGTATATCTGCACCTTCCCATGTTGATCTGGGAAGGAACATTTTCAATACTGCAGGTCATAAATTCAAGGTGAAAACTGCTCACATTATGTAAAAAACCTGGAAGGAGAGAATGGAGAATAGGCTGTGTATGTGGGGGAAAGGGATTTTAAGGAGACCTTAAGTATCAGAAGAAGAAAGGGAAATAAGTGGTTGAGACAATCTTGTTAGGCAGAACCATCAGAAGCAGAGAAGCAAAGGTTTGCAAGTCCTCAATACATGACAATCTAGGAGTAAACGTGGACACAGCTCCTGACCTGGTAGACACTTACCTGAGAACCAGCCATTTCTTCCTCTTCCTCCTGCCTCTCTAAGGTTCCTTCTCAGCTGAGGGTATCTGTACAAATCGCAGCTGCATCTCGACAATGTGCATTTCAAGGCATCAGCACAACCGCTTCATCTTGTACCACCACACCCACAGGCAGAAGGACCTGGAAGTGCAGAAAAGAAGACGTTGACTTGTGCTTTGTCACAAGAGAGATTCAGGAACACTGAGCTCCTACATAAAAACCAAAGTGTGAGTTTCTCCCTTTGCTGCCCTCAGGTGGCCTCCCCTGCAGAAATTGCTGCAGACACAGCAAATTTCTACTGCAGCAATGGGAATATGGGCCACAGCGACCCACCGCCACCAAACCCGAACAAAGCAGGCCCTGTGATCTCCCTCTGGAAAAAAGGCTGAACTTGACCCTCATAAAGACTGAACTCAACCCTGGGAGCCCACATGCTTGACCCCAGCCTCACCTTAGAATGATTTGAGGCACCTAATTAAAACCATATAGGTGGCCAGGCACAGTGGTTCACGCCTGTACTCCTAGCACTATGGGAGGCCGAGGCGGGCGGATTGCTCAAGGTCAGGAGTTCGAAACCAGCCTGAGCAAGAGCGAGACCCCATCTCTACTATAAATAGAAAGAAATTAATTGGCCAACTAATATATATAGAAAAAATTAGCCGGGCATGGTGGCGCATGCCTGTAGTCCCTGCTACTGGTGAGGCTGAGGCGCAAGGATCACTTGAGCCCAGGAATTTGACATTGCTGTGAGCTAGGCTGACACCATAGCACTCTAGCCCGGGCGACAGAGTGAGACTCTGTCTCAAAAGAAACAAACCAAAAGACTTTTGTTTCACCTTATGAGTAAACTGTGAAAAAAAATAAAAGATTAAATTTCTTCATCAATTGTATCTTTAGCCATGATCGTTTTATTTATTTGTCCATTTTTTTTTTTTTTGAGACAAGGTCTCACTTTGTTGCCCAGGCTACAGTGAGTGCCCTGGCGTCAGGCTAGCTCACAGCAACCTCAAACTCCTGGGCTCAAGCAATCCTCCTGCCTCAGCCTCCCGAGTAGCTGGGACTACAGGCATGTGACACCATGCCTGGCTAATTTTTTCTATATATATACTAGTTGGCCAATTAGTTGCTTTCTATTTGTAGTAGAGACAGGGTCTCGCTCTTGCTCAGGCTGGTTTCGAACTTCTGACCTGGAGCAATCCACCTGTCTCCCCCTGCCTCCCAGAGTGCTAGGATTACAGGCGTGAGCCACCGCGCCTGGCCTGTCCATTTATTTCTGAGACAGAGTTTTACTCTGTTGCCTGGCTAGAGTGCTGTGGCATCACTGTAACCTCCTTTATATTATCGGCCCAGAGAGGGAAAGGAATGAGGGAGCAGTCTTGCCCCACTCCCTACCTTGACTCTTCAGTAAGATATCATTTTCAAAATCTGTTTGCTATGTGGACTCTACACTAATACCACAAGTAGCTATAAATTAACAAATGATGTCAAAGCTAATAAGCATTATAACTCACACTCTACAGTTCAACAATGTATAGCCAATCACTAATCAATGTTATAACTGATGAAAATTCCTTACAAACAACTTCACACTGGCCCACTTCTTGTCTCTCTTTCTGCCTTTAAAAATCTGCTTATAACAAAGACCAAACAGAGCTCAAATCAAAAGTTACTTTGGTCTGAGTTTTCTAGGCAACTATTCTCACAATGGCTCAAGTAAACTCTTTTTTTTTTTTTGAGACAGAGTCTCACTTTGTTGCCCAGGCTAGAGCAAGTGCCGTAGCGTCAGCCTAGCTCACAGCAACCTCAAACTCCTGGGCTCAAGCCAGCCTCCTGCCGCAGCCTCCCAAGTAGCTGGGACTACAGGCATGCGCCACCATGCCCTGCTAATTTTTTGTATATATATTTTTAGTTGGTCAATTAATTTCTTTCTATTTTTAGTAGAGACGGGGTGTCACTCAGGCTGGTTTCCAACTCCTGACCTTGAGCGATCTGCCCTCCCAGAGTGCTGGGATTATAAGGGTGAGCCACCTCCCTCAGCCTAAACTCTTTACAATTATATTTTGTGTCTCAGTTTCTTTGATTATGTCAATGAATTTATACAGTGTGAGCACTTGGGACAAAAGCAAGAATGAATTTGTCAACAGCATCAAAAGCTATTTGAAACAACTCACGTCCCATTAGCAGTGGAATGTGCAAGTCAATTGGGTGACCTACAGCTGTAGCCAGCACTATATGTGTCACAGACTGAGGCACAGAAACCAGAAAAAAAAGTTTTAGTGGAATATTAAATGTAACATTAAGTCATTGAAAACTCAGAAAAGGAAAAACTGAGCAAAACTCTGCTTCATAATAAATAGTTAAGCTATTAAGCTACAAAGAATAAGAACCAGCACTGTAGTCACCTCAGGGTGCAGAAGGTAGATAAGATCTGGGGGACACAGCACAACTCCCCAAGGCTATGTACTCTCCTGGATGGTGAATCCATGGGGATTATATTCTTATTATTTAAACTCAAATTAAAATAATTTCAAGAATTTTTTTGGTTTTTGAGACCATATCACTCAATTCACTCAGATTTTCAAGGAAGAAAATAAAAATCTTACAATCAAATCATAAAATAAAATTGTTACATGCTTTGCTGAACTAAAAGTACATGGCAGCAAGATTTTATAAAAGAAACAAAAGGGAATCAGCTCATGTGAGCAGCCTGTTTCCTCCACAGTTCGCAAGGAACCCCACACTCAGGTTAGACAAGCTCCCCAGCTTAGGGACCACCCTCACCATGGAGATGCAGCCCAGGGTGGCTCACTCCTAGGTATTGAGAGAAACCTGAGCAGCTGGGAAATTTAATTCTGGGAGCCCCACACATCCTGTCCCCTCCTCACAGCATGGAAACACTCCCTCCTCCGGGGTCCCCAGCAGGCACAAACACACCCAGAGTCACCTCAAGGTCTGACCTGTGATGTCTTTTTTCTGACACCACGTGTGTGGAGATTGCTCAACACCAACCAAGCCTCCAGCACCAACTGCGTGTCCAGAAATTCAATTCTGACACCACCCAGAGTCAGGACAGCCCACAAACTCAGGGCTCCGTCTCACAACACTGTCCCCACTGCAGAGGCCAGTGGCAAGCCCTGGGGCCCATCTATACCTCTGAGAACTAACTATAAATCAGGGGCTTCCAGCACCCCTCCTCAAGTCCAATAGTTTGACAGAATCACTCACGGAACCCAGCAAAATATTTTCATTACTGTTACTAGTTTATTGTAAAGGATCCAGCTCAGGAACGGCCAAGTAAAAGACGTATGGGACAAGGAAATGTGGCAGGTGAAGAGGATGGGTATCCTGGTGTACAGCTGTGAGTGAAGAAATCCCACAGCCTTTATGTTCTGTGAGAGCAGCCCACTGCAGACAAAGACCCTTCCCAATATGACTTAGATGCTCTATTTTTAACGTATCACAAAGCCAGACACAGACTCTGCAAATTTACATTTTTGCCTCATAAACAATTAGCTGAACAGTTTTATCTTCAGTGGTCAAAACAAAATACTAGTTTTTGTTTTTAGAATGAAATAATAGGACAAGAGAACAAAATGCTTGTTAACCAAACTTTAAGTTTCTCTCCTTCTCCCAGGTCCCTGAACTTTGACCTGTCCTCACCCTGAACAGACATACAACTCCTCTTTAGGCCACTCCTAAGAACAGGCTGCCATCAGGGCAAAATATTCTCTGGTCTGGGATCTAATTTTGCCACCCTCCATCCTGCTCTTCCTCCTGGCCTTCTTTCTAATCTTGATTGTTCTTCCTTGTGAAATAAAGACCTTATCTGCCTAAACTTTGAGATGTTGACAGATTTAATAGTTGATATTACCCTATTGCAATACTATTTTAGAAGAAAGTTACTTTTAACCTAAATTAGATTTTCTTTGATAATGTCTAAAAACAGTCCCGGGACAATGACAATTGTACCCTCAGAAAGGGCATCACACCCCCAACCACATCTACCTGTGGATCCCCAGGTCTCCAGGGCTCTGCAGCTTCTCTCAGTACAAAGGTTCCTTCCAGGGCTGTTGTAAACAGACTGTGACACTTGGGAGGAGAGGCTCCCAGGAAGGACTAACTGGGCCTTCAGTGACCTCCTTTTGCTAGATCAGGAATGACCTTTGCTTGGAGTCTCTGAGCCCAGGTCTCTGCTTCCCAGCTGAGGTTATTCACTTAGTTTTAAATGAGGAAACATCCAGTGTTTGAAGAATCCAGCAAAATCACTAAAACTAAGTGTTTATGTTTATAAAAAATTATAAGGCACTTACATTTCACATCTCAATAGGAAAAGCTAAAATATCTATCCCTTTCACACAATAAACATGTCATTTAATCATTCTATTATAACAAATGATTTAGCAAATAATGAATCATATGTGAACACTTCTATAACTGCCAAATCCTGTCCCATAAAATTTAGCTATAAACTCTGACATCCAGATTGCAGGACACAGAACAGGGTTGTCCGCAGTCAAAAATTCTCCACCCTGCAAAAGAGTGGAACTGATGTTTTCGTGAATATTTATAATTCACCAATTTATCTACTACACTTTCTCGTGGAAATGTATTTCACTCATAATTGTAAAGACATTTTCCCGATTTCTTCTCCCTGGCAGCATTCTCAAAGCCAAGCCTTGGGATCCTGTTTGAAATCACCTCAAAATAGAACAGACAACAGAACCTTACAACACTTCACTCTGGTGAAGAAAAAAGATAAGAATTATTAACAAATGGCCGGGCATGATGGCTCACGCCTGTAATCCTAGCACTCTGGGAGGCCGAGGCGGGTGGATTGCTCAAGGTCAGGAGTTTGAAACCAGCCTGAGCAAGAGCAAGACCCATCTCTACTAAAAATAGAAACAAATTAATTGGCCAACTAATATATATAGAAAAAATTAGCCGGGCATGGTGGTGCATGCCTGTAGTTCCAGCTACTCAGGAGGCTGAGGCAGAAGGATTGCTTGAGCCCAGGAGTTTGAGGTTGCTGTGAGCTAGGCTAATGCTAAGGCACTCACTCTAGCCTGGGCAACAAAGCGAGACTGTCTCAAAAAAAAAAAAAAGAGAATTATTAACAAATGCAATCAAATACTAGATTTTTTCCCTGAAAGCCACCTCTTTCTTGCCTCATTGGATATATTTTATTATCTTTCAGGCTTTACTGATAAAATACATTTTACCATTAAAGAATAAATCTTTTCAAGGTAACAAGTCCAGGGAGGGGTGGTTTGACATGTGTGACTCCCGTGTCAAGTCAAACCATCATGTCACTTGGGAAATCCTCCCACCTCCTCCTGCTTATTGAAGGACTCAATGACCACATCCCAGGAGCCACTGCTCTGTGCCTGTGTGCCTAAAGTGCAAATTGCTTTGCAGGTTCTTGCACTGCCTCACTTGGGTGGTTTTCCTTGT
This sequence comes from Mirza zaza, assembly GCA_008750895.1. NCBI lineage: Eukaryota > Metazoa > Chordata > Mammalia > Primates > Cheirogaleidae > Mirza > Mirza zaza. The sequence goes on along the minus strand of VSMD01126630.1, from coordinate 7,231 downwards.
CCTTTGGGATAATTTTTTTCCTGCCTTCAAAAGTCTGAAAGAATCCAAAAAGCAGGCAGGGCGCGGTGGCTCAAGCCTGTAATCCTAGCTCTCTGGGAGGCCGAGGTGGGCGGATCATTTGAGCTCAGGAGTTCAAGACCAGCCTGAGCAAGAGCGAGACCCCATCTCTACTATAAATAGAAAGAAATTAATTGGCCAACTAATATATATAGAAAAAATTAGCCAGGCACGGTGGCACATGCCTGTAGTCCCAGCTACTTGGGAGGCTGAGGCAGCAGGATTGCTTGAGCCCAGGAGTTTGAGGTTGCTGTGAGCTAGGCTGGCTGACGCCACGGCACTCACTCTAGCCTGGGCAATAAAGTGAGACTCTGTCTCAAAAAAAAAAAAAAAAGAATCCAAAAAGCAGGAGTCATTTCTGCCCTTTTCCCTCAATATCAGCATCCTATTGGCTGAGCACCAGTGTGTCTACATGGAATGGAAGCTCAGGTTGGGGAAAGAAAACCTTAACATCCCAAGGAGTTAACTTTTTAGGTGAAGGGTACAACAGGAGACTTGCCTCAGCACCAGGGCAGACAGCTATTCCCTCTAGAGGCTCCACCCCCACACTCAGGCTGTCCTCTGGGAGGAGATGACCCAGGGCTGATATTCACTATTCCAGGAGACAAGGCTGCTGTGGGCATCTCGGATGATCCCCAGATAGCTGTGAAACCAGGACCAGGGAAAGACAGAAAGACGGTAGAAGACACATCACCCTATAAAGTTTCCAAAGGGTAACCTCAACCCAAAGATAGTCTGGTAATGTGTGTGTGCCTAGGGAAGACAAAAGGAAGAGAATCACAAAGACTTTTTTTACAGGGGAGCATCAGGTGATTATTCTCTGCTTTCCTCTCACGTGAAATGTTCAGAAACAGAAAACAAACATCTTAAAAAGAGACCATCACAGCTCTGTAGAAACAACAACAACAACAAAACAAAATACTGTGTCTGTTTGAAAAATGAATAAAGGACAAATAACAGATACTAAATTGGAGAGTGGTATGTGAAATAAAATAAATCTTAAGTCCTCCCCACCAGCTGAGTGAATGGACTCCCTCTTGCCAAGAGGACACCCTAAAACTGAGTTATTAGCCATGAGAAGGGAGGACAGATATGCTTCATCATGCCCCTTCCCTTTTTGGAGACATCTAACTCATTAACAGGCCTAAGGCTGTGCAAGACAAACCTGCAGGTCAATTTACTTAACAGATTGCTTGAGTCTGGGTGTATGTCTGGTGGCTTGTCTGTAACCAACAGACCTTCTTATCTTAACTTAAAACATTCCAAGACTTTCGACAAAGCTTCATGTCTTTAAACAATTACAAGCCAAAGAATCTTTAAACCCACCTATAACCTGTAAGCCCTGCTCCCACTTTGAGATGTCCTACCTTTTTGGGCCAAACCACTGTAGGCCTTCCATGTATTGATTTACGGCTTTACTTGTAATTCCTATCTCCTTGGAATGTAAAAAACCAGTCTGTAATCCAGCCACAGCCAGTCACTTGCTCAAGGCTTCTTGGGCATGGCTCCAGGTCATGGTTCTCAAATTTGGCTCAGAATAAACCTCTTTAAATTATTTTACAGTTTTTGGCTTCTTTTCTGTTGACAGGTAGTAGGCACTTGGGAGTGTAAGGAAGGCATTCGAAATTGAGGATTTCCAACAAACCCCAGAACAGTAAGTAAGAATGAGCAAACTGGATTTGAGTCTTGGATTTGAGACTCTGCTTGACATACAAGTGGAAAATGCAGGGAAAACCACTCCCTCTGGGTGGTGTTAAAATAACTAAATAGGGAGCAAATACACTGAAGTGGCTCTAGTGCCCTGGATTTCTACCTATGGAAACACAATTCTAATTCAAACGCATTTCCTATAAATTACAATTTAGAGGAAAGCAAAACTAAGCCTTAACCAACCACAAACTGCCAATAAAGCTCTGATTAAACAGAAAATAGGCATGTGGATAGTCCATATTAGGCCACTACAGAGCTGTACCCAGGCAATTATTTAATTTGGTTTGCTCCCTCATGCACCTTATAAAAAAGCAAGCCTTTTCCTTTAAGCCCTTCCAGTGGCCCCAAGACCACAAACCAGTGTGGAGGTTTGTGGAGGGCTTGTAAGTTCATAAATTACTATTTGCTCAAATAAACTCTTTTTAAAGTTTTCACACTTCTCAGGTTAATTTTTAATGGGAGAAAAGGGCCAGGCGTGGTGGCTCACGCCCGTGATCCTAGCACTCTGGGAGGCCGAGGCAGGCGGATTGCTCGAGGTCAGGAGTTCGAAACCAGCCTGAGCAAGAGCGAGACCCCGTCTCTACTATAAATAGGAAGAAATTAATTGGCCAACTAATATATATAGAAAAAAATTAGCCGGGCATGGTGGCACATGCCTGTAGTCCCAGCTACTTGGGAGGCTGAGGCAGCAGGATTGTTTGAGCCCAGGAGTTTGAGGTTGCTGTGGGCTAGGTTGACGCCACGGCACTCACTCTAGCCTGGGCAATAAAGTGAGACTCTGTCTCGAAAAGAAAAAAAAAAATTAATGGGAGAAAAGAAGTATGGGGACCTGACAGACGCCAGCGCCGACCTCGAACACCGAGTGGAGAGTCTCCCCTGAGGGCCCTGCTCTCTCCCCGCACAATTGGGGGGCCGCGGGGCCGCACAGAGAGGCCCGGGCTGGGGCCGCAGTAAACGCAGGCCAGGACGGGACGCCCGGGGCCCCGCTGTCCGCCCGGCCCCGCCCTGCGCCGAGAGCACCGAGGGCCCAGGTGTGCCCGGGCACGAACTTCGGCCTGGACACGCCCGCGCCGCGGCGGGAGGCCGCGTCCCCACAGCCGCTTCCGCCTGGCCACCCGCACCCTCCTCCCACTCAGGACACCCGACCGCACGCTCGCCCGGCCCCAGCTCCCGGGGCGTCCCGGCGCGCTCCCTCTGGACCCCGGTACCTGCAGGTCTCGGGTGACACAGGCTGCGGCAGACACACCGGGGCCCCGGGAGGAGCAACGGCGGAGCGGGGACGCCGGCTCCGTGCCCGGCGGAAGAGACAAAGGCCGCGCCATGTCCCGGAAGCCGCCTCCTTGTTTCTGTCGGCGCATCTGATTGGACAGCTCTCACAGCGGCACGCCGGATTGGATAAGGCTCTAGGCCCCACCCCTCTGGCCAAGAGTGACAGCAGACGCGGTCAGACTGCGGCTGAATGAGGCGAGAGTAACAGGTGTTTGGCTGTAGCTGCTTGTAGAGGGCGTTTGCCCGCGTGCTCTGTGACCTGGCCCTGCCTGGGGGACGTTTGTATTTAACCTAGAATATAAATTTTTTTTTTTGAGGCAGAGTCTTACTCTGTTGCCCGGACTACAGTGCCGTGGCGTCAGCCTCGCTCACAGAAATCTCAAACTCCTGGGCTCAAGCGATCCTTCTGCCTCAGCCTCCCGAGTAGCTGGGACTACAGGCATGTGCCACCGTGCCCGGCTACTTTTTTCTATATGTTTTTAGTTGGCCAATTAATTTCTTTCTATTTTTCAGTAGAGACAGGGTCTTGGTCTTGCTCAGGCTGGTTTCGAACTCCTGACCTAGAGAGATCTGCCTGCCTCAGCTTCCCAGAGTGCTAGGATCACAAGTGTAGACCACCGCGCCAGGCCTATAAATTCTTTTTTATGAGTCCGGGGGCGGTGGCTTACGCCTGTCATCCTAGCACTCTGGGAGGCCGAGACGGGCAAGCGGATTGCTCGAGATCAGGAGTTCGAGACCAGCCTGAGCAAGAGTGAGACCCTGTCTCTACTACAAATAGAAAGAAATTAATTGGCCAACTAATATATAGAGAAGAAAATTAGCCGGGCATGGTGGCGCATGCCTGTAGTCCCAGCTACTCAGGAGGCTGAGGCAGGAGGATCCCTTGAGCCCAGGAATTTGAGGTTGCTGTGAGCGAGGCTGACGCCAGGGCACTCACTCTAGCCTGGGCAACAAAGCGAGACTCTGCCTCAAAAAAATAAATAAATAAATTATTTTTTATGGATTTTATATATATTATATATATATATACACACACACATGCAGTAAATACATGTTATTCACAGTGGAAATAATGTAATGAAAATTAATTTAAATTTTGAGATTTTGTAACCTTCCTGGCCTGTGATCTTTTGAGGAGGCAGCCTGAGTTTTGAAAATGGAGGCACTTCTCTAAGGCAGTGATGTCCAATAGAAATAAAATGTGAGACATGTGTGTCATTTAAAATTTTATAGTAGCTACATAAAAGAAAAACAAGTAAAATTAGTTGTAATAGTTTAACCCAATACATCCAAAATATTATTGTTTTTATACTTTTTTTTTTTTTTGAGACAGAGTCTCACTTTATTGCCCAGGCTAGACTGAGTGCCGTGGCGTCAGCCTAGCTCACAGCAACCTCAAACTCCTGGGCTCAAGCAATCCTGCTGCCTCAGCCTCCCGAGTAGCTGGGACTACAGGCATGTGCCACCATGCCCAGCTAATTTTTTCTATATATATTAGTTGGCCAATTAATTTCTTTCTATTTATAGTAGAGATAGAGTCTCGCTCTTGCTCAAGCTGGTCTCGAACTCCTGAGCTCAAACGATCCACCTACCTCGGCCTCCCAGAGAGCTAGGATTACAGGCTTGAGCCACCGCGCCCGGCCTTGTTTTTATACTTGATCAATATAAAATTATTAATGAAGTATTTCTAGTACTGTATCTTTGAAACTGATTTTATGGTTTTTTTATTTTGTTTGTTTTTTTGTTTTTTTGTTTTTTGAGACAGAGTCTCACTCTGTTGCCCGGGCTAGAGTGCCGTGGCATCAGCATAGCTCACAGCAACCTCAAACTCCTGGGCTCAAGCAATCCTCCTGCCTCAGCCTCTCGAGTAGCTGGGACTACAGGCATGAGCCACCATGCCTTGCTAATTTTTTCTATATATTTTTAGTTGGCCAATTAATTTCTTTCTATTTTTTTAGTAGAGACAGGGTCTCGCTCTTGCTCAGGCTGGTCGTTTTATGTTTTAAATGTGTAGCACGTCTCAGTTCAGACTAGCCATATTCCAGGTGCTTGGTAGCCCTGCATGGCCTGTGGCTGCCACATTCGGGTGCAGCTCTGAGGGCTCTGACTCCTCTGATGTCAGAGAGTTGACAGGCCTGAACATGCTTTTTTTTGAGAGGCAAGGGAACAGCCCTTTCTCAGCCATAAGGATAGCAGAGGTGATGCCCCAAGAGAAAACAGGCGGCTGTGAGCAGGACGTGTCCACAGGTAGACCGCCACGTACACCTGTTTCTTGGTGGGGACCCATTTCCCTTCCAGAAATCATACACTGAGCAAAGAATGATGGGGCCCAGGAGGAGGGCACCCCAAGGTTATGGTTACTCTGAATCCTAGTGGGGTGCCAGCTAGAGACAATGTGGACAGATTGCAGACAGCAGGCAAGAGCATGATGAAATAACAGACACCCGTGGGAGCCCCCCTCCGCCCCCTGCATGTGGCACAGGGCAGATGGGACATGGGGCTCCTGTGCAGTCTGCAGTTCCCTCTAGGCCCAAACCTTTTTTGTTTTGTTTTGTTTTTTGAGACAGAATCTCACTCTGTTGCCTGAATGCCATGGCGTCAGCCTAGCTCACAGCAACCTCAAACTCCTGGGCTCGAGCTATCCTCCTGCCTCAGCCTCCCAGAGTGCTAGGATTATAGGTGTGCGCCACAGCGCCCGCCCTCCAGCCCCAAACCTTGATGCAGCCTCAGCAGAGAGCAGAGGACTAAACCAGAGACTCGCAGGGGAGAGACTGTGCTAAGGAGAGGAGAGGAAAACTCCCCAAAGGACGAGGGTGGGTGGGGCTGGGCCAGCTGCCTGCCCAAGTTCTCCTCTGGTGGGAGGGAGTGGTGAGAGGAGGAAGCTCAGCCTGGCAGGGGGCTGGCTGCTGGGGCTGGTGGGAACACCAGGACTAGGGGTGCCCCCTGCAGACAGGGTCTCCCTAAAGCAGGTCAAGGGTTGGGCAGGGGCACAATATGTGCCATTCTTAGTAGGGTGTGTGCTGGGTATGGTGACTCATGCAAGGGCAGGCCAGTTTCTGCAGGCTGGAGGAATGTTCTCCCACCCTTTCAGCTCCTGGGAGAAGAGAACATGTTAGCAGATTTGCCCTGAGGTTCAGCTATAGGCTGAATGTTTGTGTCTCCCCCACCTCTGAATTCCCCTGGGGAAACTCCAACCCCCCCCCCCCACTGTGATGGTGTCAGGTGTGGGGCCAGTGGGGACGTGATTAAGACAGGAGGACTCTGTCCTCATAAATAGAATTCCTGTCATTGTGAAGGAGGTTGAAGGGAGCATCCTTGTCCCTTCTGGCATGTGAGGACACAGCAAGAAGCCCCCATCTATGAGGAACAGGGTCCCCACCAGACAGCAAATCTGCTGGTGCCTTGATCTTGGACTTTCCAGACTCGTTTATATAGGACCCAGTCTAAGGTGTTTTTTAATGGCAGCCCGAATGGATGTTCAGGCTGCTAAGATGCATTCTTATGCACTTTGGTCTATTTTGGAAGTTTTAGGTCCACTGATCTATCAGTCTTTTCATCAATCAAGGTGTCTCAGAGCACTGGCCAGTCTCTCTGTCTCTTTTTCTTTTTCAGAATTTTCTTGGGTATTCTTATTTGTGTCTTTTTTTATGGGGGTACAAGTGTTAAGGTTACGTATATTGCCCATGTACCCCTCCCCCCTCCTATTTGTGTCTTTATAAGATTTTTTTGCGATAACATGCTTACCTCCGATACTTAATGGTATCTGTATTGGAACAAATTAAATTTATAAATTGCATTAAAAACAATTGATGTTGATAGTATTGAGTTTTTCTACCAAGGAATATGTTATTTTCAATTCGCTTATTTCCGCATGCCTATATTTTAGAAGTTTCTATGGTTAATCTCATATATTGTACATATTTTGTGAGATTCATTTTTTTTTTTTTGAGACAGAGTTTCACTTTATTGCCCAGGCTAGAGTGAGTGCTGTGGCATCAGCCTAGCTCACAGCAACCTCAAACTCCTGGGCTCAAGCAATCCTGCTGCCTCAGCCTCCCAAGTAGCTGGGACTACAGGCATGTGCCACCATGCCCGGCTAATTTTTTCTATATATATTTTAGTTGGCCAATTAATTTCTTTCTATTTATAGTAGAGATGGGGTCTCGCTTTTGCTCAGGCTGGTCTCGAACTCCTG
>VSMD01126617.1:0-22477 GCA_008750895.1 Mirza zaza | reverse complement strand
GCATGCCTGTAGTCCCAGCTACTTGGGAGGCTGAGGCAGCAGGATTGCTTGAGCCCAGGAGTTTGAGTTGCTGTGAGCTAGGCTGATGCCACGGCACTCACTCTAGCCTGGGCAACAAACTGAGACTCTGTCTCAAAAAAAAAAAAAAAAATTACTTTCTTGGCTGGGCACGGTGGCTCACGCCTGTAATCCTAGCACTCTGGGAGGCTAAGGCAGGTGGATTGCTCCAGGTCAGGAGTTTGAAACAAGCGTGAGCAAGAGTGAGACCCCATCTCTACTAAAATTAGAAAGAAATTAATTGACCAACTAAAAACATATAGAAAAAATTAGCTGGGCACGGTGGTGCGTGCCTGTAGTCCCAGCTACAGGCTGGGACTGTACTCAGGATGCTGAGGCAGCAGGATTGCTTGAGCCCAGAAGTTTGAGGTTCCTGTGAACTAGGCTGATGCCACGGCACTCACTCTAGCCTGGGCAACAAAGCGAGACTCTGTCTCAAAAAAAAAAAAAATTACTTCTTTAGCACTAGAAGAAAATCAAAATTTCTTAACATGTCCTCTACGGCATTCATAATCTGTCCCATTACTGCTTCTCCTGCATTTTTTATGCCTCTGTCCCATCACTCCTTACAGTCTAGATTCCTTAAATCTGCCACATAAGGCCGGGCACGGTGGCTCATGCCTGTAATCCTAGCTTTCTGGGAGGCTGAGGTGGGCGGATCATTTGAGCTCAGGAGTTCGAGACCAGCCTGAGCAAGAGCGAGACCCGTCTCTACTATAAACGGAAAGAAATTAATTGGCCAACTAATATGTATAGAAAAAAGCCGGGCATGGTGGCACATGCCTGTAGTCCCAGTTGCTTGGGAGGCTGAGGCAGCAGGATTGCTTGAGACCAGGAGTTTGAGGTTGCTGTGAGCTAGGCTGACGCCATGGCACTCACTCTAGCCTGGGCAACAAAGCGATACTCTGTCTCAAAAAAAAAAAAAAAAAAAAAATCTGCCACATACTTTCCCTCTTGATGTACTTTATGCTGTCTTTTTCCTCTGTCTAGAATACTTCACTTTCATTTTACAGGGTTCTGCATTGATATTATTTAAATAATATTTCCCCAAAAGGACCAATTAGAAACTGATGCTTCCTCTGATTTTTTTTCAGAATACCCTGTTCTATAACCTCTTAGCACTCAGGTAATTTGTACTTAAATATTTATTTTTTAAAAAATTAGTCACCTACCATTCTAAGCTATATGAGGACAGGAACCGTATCAGTTCTGTTTTCCAGTCTATACCAAACAGCCACCACACTTAATAGACATTCAGTTGGACAAATGGTTCCTACTTCAGGTTAATAATACCCAGTTGTATTTTTGATGCATCTTGTTTTGCCCAGGAATCACCATCTTTCTCCAAGATGACTTTGTTTATCTCTTCTGTGATCCATAATGTATTGTTTTTACATTTTTCCTCTTGCGGGCTACCTTACTCTTGGTCCTTTTGTGTATTACCTATTCTATTAAAATGGGGCTTAACATTAAAGTAAACCCTGGAGTAAAACGCTGATTTGGGAATTTTTTCTCACTTAAATTATTACTCCCAGGCCGGGCGCGGTGGCTCACGCCTATAATCCTAGCACTCTGGGAGGCTGAGGCGGGCACATTGCTCGAGGTCAGGAGGTCGAACCCAGCCGGAGCCAGAGCAAGACCCTGTCTCTACTATAAATAGAAAGAAACTAATTGGCCAACTAACATATATAGAATATGGTGGCACATGCCTGTAGTCCTAGCTGCTCGGGAGGCTAAGGCAGGAGGATTGCTTGAGCCCAGGAGTTTGAGGTTGCTGTGAGCTAGGCTGACGCCATGGCACTCACTCTAGCCTGGGCAATAAAGTGAGACTCTGTCTCTAAATAAATATTCACTCCCAGGAGCTTTCATTAAATTAGTTTTGCAACATGAAGATTTGTAATGTTTTTCCCCCCAGTCATTCTGGAAAGATTTTCTGGGGAAAATGAAAATTAATTAAATAAGAAGATATAGACCAGGCTTTGTGGCTCATGCCTGTAATCTCAGCACTTTGGAAGGCTGAAGTGGGAGCATTGCTCAAGGCTAGAAGTTTGAGACCACCCTGGGCAACACAGGAAGACACAGTTTTATAAATAATCAGATGTGATAGCACACCCCTGTAGTTCCAACTACTCAGGAGGCTGAAGTGAGGGTATCAGTTGAGGCCAGAAGTTCAAGACCAGCCTGGGCAACATAGCACAACCCATTCCTACACACAAAAAATAGAAAAATTAGCTGGGCATAGTGATGTGCATTTGTGGTTCTAGCGTCTCAGAAGGCTGAGGCAAGAGGATCACTTGACCTTAGGAGTTTGAAGCTGCGTGAACTGTAATTGGGTCAGTGCACTCCAGGCTGAATAACAGAGTGAGGCCATGTCTCAAAAATACATAATCTAGCCGGGCGCGGTGGCTCACGCCTGTAATCCTAGCTCTCTGGGAGGCCGAGGTGGGCGGATCCTTTGAGCTCAGGAGTTCGAGACCAGCCTGAGCAAGAGAGAGACCCCATCTCTACTATAAATAGAAAGAAATTAATTGGCCAACTAATGCACATAGAAAAAAAAAATTAGCCGGGCATGGTGGCACATGCCTGTAGTCCCAGCTACTTGGGAGGCTGAGGCAGCAGGATTGCTTGAGCCCAGGAGTTTGAGGTTGCTGTGAGCTAGGCTGACGCCACAGCACTCACTCTAGCCTGGGCAATAAAGTGAGACTCTGTCTCAAAAAAAAAAAAAAAAAACAATCTAATTTTTTGGGTGATAATAGTGTTACTTTGCTTCCTTTTAATCAATTAAACTTATCAATTAAAATTTTTGTTTCTTAAATATCATTCATATAAAGGTCACTTTCATTCTGAAAACTATTGTTTCTCCATTATGTTTATTATAGTAAACTGAGATTTTATTACTTTGAACATTTAAGATGACTTAGTACATACTAAACTAGAACAAGAAAAAAAAATATTCAGAGAAAAGGTTAATGGTTGATGCTGTAAAAAGAGACAAAAATTTGAATTAATGAATGGAGTGAGAATTCAAAATACTTTGTGTCACAGAACTACAAAGAGTACCAGTGTTAGATGTATCATAGAGAAAATGGTATGTTGATTTATGAAAATGCTCCTTTTGAAAAGTGATAAATTTAAAGCACATCATCCATGAAAAAGGGCACTTTCATTTGGGGCCAAGCATGGTGGCTCACACCTGTAATCCTAGCACTCTGGGAGGCTGAGGCGGGAGGATTGCTTGAGCTTGGGAGTTCAAGACCAGCCTGAGCAAAGAGTGAGACCCTATCTCTACTAAAAATACAAAAATTAGCCAGGCGTGGTGGTGTGTACCTATAGTCCCAGCTACTCAGGAGGCTGAGGCAGGAGGATCACTTGAGCCCAGGAGTTTGAGGTTGCAGTGAGCTATGACACTGCTATACTCTCTAGCCGAGGTGACAGAGCAAGACTCTGTCTCAAATTTTTTAAAAATCATTTTGGAATAGATAAGATAGCAAAACAAGTATGGTTTTCTTTCTATTTATTGCTTGCGCATTTAATGCACATTTATTGACCACATTGAATGTGCCAAGCACCATGCTAGCTCCTGGCCCAGCCTCTCTCCTCAAGGAGCTTACTTCCTAATGGGATGTAAGCAATTAACTAGAAGCCCAGGAATCCCACCTCCTTTAAAATACTCTCCAAATACGTTTTTGTAGGATAGGTCATTGATATTTAAGGAATTTATGTTTATAGAATTGTTTTGTGCTCTTTTAGGAAATTAATTCTGATCAGGCTACCCAGGGCAACATCAGCAGTGATCGAGGAAAGAAAAGAACAGTAACAGCAGCTGGTACAGAGAATATCCAACAAAAAACAGACGAGAAAGTAGATGAATCAGGACTGCCTGCCCCTTCCAAACCCAGGAGAGGACGTCGACCCAAGTCTGAATCTCAGGGCAATGCAACCAAAAATGATGACATAAATAAACCTGTTAGCAAGGGAAGAAAAAGACCTGCAACCGGTCAGGAGAGCCCTGGGGGGTTGGAAGCAGGTAATGCCAAAGCACCCAAACTGCAAGACGTAGCCAAAAAGGCAGCACCAGCAGAGAGACAAATTGACCTACAAAGGTAATATACATCATTTCTTCCTGAATTTTGAGTTTAGACATTTTGTTTTATTCTTAATATGTGCCAATCACCTGAAACACAGGCATTTGAGAATGAAAACTGTATTTGGTTTTCCTGAGTAAGTTATAACATTTGTTTTTATCTCTTACTCTCCATTTTTAAGGCACAATTTGAAGAAAGATCTGTTTGTTTCCTTTGGTTAATTTTTATTTAGTATATAGTATTTTGATTTTTCTATTTATTAGCAAGGAGAATATCATCTTTTGTGTGGTGTCCTTCAAATGGTTGCATAGGTTTACATAACATAACATGAAGGGTTACCTTTGGACACAAAATCCCAGAATGGAGAAGATAGTGATGAGATGTGACCAGGGATAGCCTGCTCTTTAATTCTTCTTGTTATAGTTAATTTTAATATAGAAAATATTAATATTGATTAATATTGTACTTCTCCCCTACCCTGCCCAGTAAAAACAGCCTTACAGCCGCTCATCTTTGATTATTCTTAGGCTGGGATTTCGGCTTTTCCATACTATAACAATGATGCCACATTTGGAGGTCTAGAAGGTAGCTCTTTTCATCTTGGCCTACAATTAGAACTCACCCTGTCCTCCTCCTTTCTTCTTATATAGCTAACTCATCTACCCCTGAATTAGATTGTAAGCATCTGAATTCCTTCTAGAGAAGAGTCCCAGTTTTGATCAGCTCAGAATACTTCCTCTATCCTACTTCAATATTTTTATAAAGTGAAGTGTCACTGAAGCACATAAATACATTTAAAATATTACCATTTATGAAATTCTGAAATTTGGGGCTACTATATTTCTATACATTTTAAGTGCTTCTAGACATCTTTTACAACGTCTCATGGCTTCTTTTTTTGTTTGTTTGTTTTTGTTTTTATTTTTGGAATCATGGATTCTAATACAGCGTTGCCATGAGCCAGACTCAATACTTAGCTCTTTGTTAACCCATTAAATCCTTAAAACAGCTCTTTCTGGTAAGTACTGTCATTATTCCCAGCTTGCAGAGTGGAGGAAGCTCAGGGATAGAGGGCCTGGGTAGTTTTTGTCCCCTTTGCTCAAATAAATGATAGAGCCAGGATTAAATTAAAATCAATGCAGTATGACTCCAGAGTTGTAACCACCGTACTATATTGTGACTTTAAGATTAAAATTCGGCCGGGCGCGGTGGCTCACGCCTATAATCCTAGCTCTCTGGTAGGCCGAGGTGGGCGGATCCTTTGAGCTCAGGAGTTCGAGACCAGCCTGAGCAAGAGCAAGACCCCATCTCTACTATAAATAGAAAGAAATTAATTGGCCAACTAATATATATAGAAAAAATTAGCCGGGCATGGTAGCACATGCCTGTAGTCCCAGCTACTTGGGAGGCTGAGGCAGCAGGATTGCTTGAGCCCAGGAGTTTGAGGTTGCTGTGAGCTAGGCTGACGACACGGCACTCACTCTAGCCTGGGCAATAAAGTGAGACTCTGTCTCAAAAAAAAAAAAAAAATTAAAATTCATTCTTAGCTGGGCTTGGTGGTACACACCTGTAGTTCCAGCTACTCAGGAGGCCAAGGAGGGAGCATCATTTGAGCCTAGGAGTTCAAGGCCAGCCTGGACAACATAATGAGACCCTGCTTCAAAAAAGAAAAAATTAAGCCTTAATCCTAGTCACTGTGCAGTTCACAAAACTGGCATTATAGTGGATGCTTTGAAAATATTTGCTTGTGTATTTTAAATAGTATAGTTCATATATGTGATGGTTTCCATAAAATAGAATATATTTACACACAGTTTTAATAACTATTAAGCAAAATAGCTCACTTATTTAAAATAATCATAGGTTAGGCCAGGCACAGTGGCTCATGCCTGTAATCTCAGTACTCTGGGAGGCTGAGGCAGGAGGATCACTTGAAACTAGGACTTCAAGACCAGCCTTGGCAACATAGTGGGACCTCATTGCCACAAAAAAAAAATAATAATCATCACAGGTTAAACGAGACCAACTGTGTCATCTTTTTAAGCTCTTTCAGAGTACATGCAAACAAAACCCTTGCAATTTTAGGGTTAGAGAGGAAAACCAAGAGAATGATCAGATGTTTCTGAAGGTGGCAAACTTAAAGTATCCAATGCTGAGAACAGGACTGTGGTAAAAGTTAGAATTAGGTACAGAAGGTATTTGATATCGTGCCTGGCATCTATATTAGTAGTAACAATAGTGATAATAGGAAAAGTTCGGTGAGCGTATATGACGTGCCAACAACCATTGTGAAGCAAGTACAACCCTAAATTAGAGGTGAGGAAATGAAAACCTGAAAAGACCTTTCAGGTCACTTGGCCCATGCTACCCAGGGCAGAGCTTCTAATCCAGAAACATCCCGCATTATCTGCCTCACTGTAATACTAACAGTGGTAGCTACAGTTGCGTCTTACTCTAGCATATGTATTAATAGTATTTTGAAACATTTTTAAACTATGAACTTCAGGACCCTATTATTTGGAGTTTTCCCCCTCAATATGTAAAAGGAGATGTTTTAGTGTGTATTTACCAATAAGCTATGGATTAGACAGATACATTAAAACAAAAGTTCCTTGATGGTGACTCAACAGATGTTTTTTTGTTTTTGTTTTTGTTTTTTTTTGAGACAGAGTCTCACTTTATTGCCCAGGCTAGAGTGAGTGCCGTGTCGTCAGCCTAGCTCACAGCAACCTCAAACTCCTGGGCTCAAGCAATCCTGCTGCCTCAGCCTCCCAAGTAGCTGGGACTACAGGCATGCGCCACCATGCCCGGCGAATTTTTTTCTATATATATTAGTTGGCCAATTAATTTCTTTCTATTTATAGTAGAGATGGGGTCTCTCTCTTGCTCAGGCTGGTCTCGAACTCCTGGGCTCAAACGATCTGCCCACCTCGGCCTCCCAGAGAGCTAGGATTACAGGCGTGAGCCACTGCGCCCGGCCTCAACAGATGTTTTAACTATGCCTCAATTTCAGGAGAAAACATCAAATGGTCAGAATCCCAAAAGTGCTTAACTTTATTTCATGTGGAACTGTTGCTTCCACCTTTCTGCAAGATTCTGAACATAGCTTTCACTAACTGCAAATATTACCTGTGAGTGATCTGACATTCCACCTGTATTTTCCTGAGGCCTGAGGATCAAATACAGGTTACAGCTCACATGACTGATTAATTCTGAATATATAGTACCTTGAATCATCCTGTTATGGTTATCATTCCAGTTTCAAACAACTCACTGGTAAGAGAAAAAATAGGGTTACCATACCTGAGAGTCATCAAACGTTCCCAAGCTACGGATGAACCCAGGGTGGTAGGATCAGCTCTGTTTGGGAGCCTTGGATTATAGCGTCACGTCTGAAGTGCTGCACCGAGTATTAACAGTTTACCCCTGGGTTTTATTTGATTAAATAAGGCTTACCCCCTTGTGCTTCTCTGGCCCTGCATTCTGACTCCACATTACCACTTCATCAGTCTTTCCTTTACCTTGCATGACTCTCCACACCTTTCACTTGCTTAATTTCTCACTGCCCAGATGGTCTTTTCCTGCTCTGGTCACAACTCTTTGTGCGGTGGCATCTCAAAAGTGCCTTTCTCCTAACATTACCCTAATCATCTTTATTCCTTTGTCGATCTGAGTACAGGATTCCCACTCGCCCCAAGGTAACACTATCTACTAGCGCCAACTCTGGAAAACTTATCCAATTTTATTACTTGGTATTTATTATCATATCATATCATATGATTGTTTAGATTTTATCATTAAATAAATAATAAAAAAAAAAACATTTTCAAGGCCCTAATAATACCATCTACAGTCTAGATGCCTTATGTTTGTTACCTCATTTAATCCTTCAGCCATCAGGTAGAATTCTGACCAGTGTTAGCCTTAGAGCCATTTTCATACCACATCCTTTACTTCTAATAAGTGGCAAGTGCTGACCTCTGGAGAATTCCTCTTATTAGGTTTTTATTGACAACATTAGATCAATAATTTTTTTTAGCATGATCCCCTCTTACATGATTTATTTTCGGGTTCAAGGATATTTTATTCCACCAAAACATAAAGTGTATATGCAAGAATTTACTGGCATAGATTTTATCTGATAGTTGATGCTGAGCATTTTAACTTTTAAAGTTAACTTGTGAATATTTAGATCCCTTTTGCATTTTTGCAGTAAATGTATTCCCTCAATTATTTGTGTGTATGTTGGTCCCAGTAAGTTTTCCTGATTATATATTTGGGCTTCATTTGAAATTATTAACTTATTTTGAAAAAATTCATTCAATTCACCCTCTACATCTCTAAAAACCAGCCATTTTGCACTGTGGTCAGGAAGCAGTTAACAGTATTAATAGGATATTAATGTTGGCTTTCTGTGAGTTTTGGGTGAGGGAATGATCATCTGTTCAGTAGTTTAGTTGACTTGTTTTTCCTGTTGGAGCTGTCGTGCAAATGGGAAACAATTCCAAATGTTTTGCATTGAGAATGTGTTTTTAATAGATCTGCCGATACTTGAATATTTTGCTTAAACTTAAGGCCACATTCTTCAACAAAAATCTTATCAATAAATATCAGTGGATAAATCGTTTTCAAACTTGGGACTTCTGGGGCATCGGTAGATTTAAAGAAAATATCTATAGAATAAAAGACTATAGTTTTCTCATCTTTGGATTAGCATGTTTGGTTAGCATGCTTAGTGTTGGTGTGTTCAAGGATCGCTGACTCCTGTGCTCCCTTGAATATCGAGGTTTCCTCACATCACATAGGTCTGTATCTTAGAATTAAAGTAAAAGTAACGCCTAAGTGTGTTTCCTCATGTGTTAAACAACTAGATATTCGTTTGACATGAAAATTCTTCAGTAACAAGTAAATTTTTACCAAGATAATATGAAATTTTTCAGAAGCCACGAGCTGGGAAGTGACGGAGATCCACTTTGGGACAGAGTCAAGTCCCAGAAACCCTTGCAGTGATCTGGATCATTTATAAGTCTGTGCGAGCACCCAGGGAGACACTGAGCACTCAGAGCTAGTACAGGGAAGCTTCCTGAAGGTGCAGCAGGCAGCTTGTGGAGGGTTCTTTGATATCGTTTTATTAAACTTGGTTTTATGTGTTATAACAAATTAATAGTCTCTGTAAGAATATTAATAATCACTTAGTTTTGGTAGCATTGTTGCCTGTATAAAATGTGTATGTGGTCTTGGGGTTTGGGAATGTGTCTTTCTTTCTCTCCCAGGTTTGGAATTGTTGAGAATGAGACAGACGTAATACTGAACCCTGACAAGGCTGATTAAAAATATAGAACGACATAAGCAGAATGGCTAAATTAGTAAACTCCTTACCCCAGAATTGAAGAGCTACAAGCAAACCAGGATGCACCTGTCAGGGCAAAAGACTGAATCTAGATGAGGTCGGGCCCAATATGCCCCTCTCTTTCCCCTGTCTCATCTATTAGATGAGTTCCTCCTCGCAAAGAGGAGTAAGTGAGAAAAAGAGAGAAAGAGACCGTATCTCACTCTCTTGGGCTTTTAGGGATCAGAATTGCCCTCTCTACTAGGGAAGTGGTACAGATGGGGGGCTCCTAACCTCTTAACAGAATTAAGCTGAATTTTCCTCCCGGTTTTTTTTAGTACACTAAAATGTATATGTTTACCCAGCTCAAGGGTCAGAACTTATTTTGCTACTTATACATTTGTTTTGCCATAGGGTCCAGTAATTTTTCTTCCATGATGTCAATTTTGAAAGTGTTAATTAAAAATTACAACTATTTCAAATGAATAGCTTTTATCACCTTAAGTAAATAGGGCATTGGATAGCAGCACTAAGTAGTTGAAAAACAACTTCTTCATTGGTGTTTTGTTTTTATATAGTTTAGGAAAAGATTCCTTATACCAAGTAAAGTCTCAGATGAAAAAAAAATAGTTTAAGATTTTAGTTAACTATAGAAATGAAATAATTGTGGTTTTGTTTATATCCTGTCTACAACTTTTCTAACTTTGTGCTGTTCTACTCCTATCCCTAAGGTAAAAAGAAAACTCATTTGCAAAGGGAGAAAATGAAGGCCAAACAGAAGCAGGCTTCTGCTTCTGCAAAAACTTGGATTCACGATGTCCCTGAACAGAAAATGAAGTTCACTTCAGAACACACGCTTTCTGCCTTGAAAACTGAAACTATTACTTCCTTTTCACATGACCACAAGTCCTCTGATGAAAATGTACAGCAGAAACTCTGGAGAGAGGCTAAAAGCAACTGTTCTATCTTCCCCCCAGACTTTTCTTATGAAAAGTCAATAATTAAGCAAATTGCTTAACATTTGGTTCCAGTTCCTGCATATCTGGAGTTTAAATGCAGAATACACCATTAATTTCCATGCTGCAGTTTTTATTTTAAAGAAAATAACAAGATGTCCCTTACGCTGACACTGAAAATTCATCCATTTTTAGAGCCAGGGATTCCCATGTTACACAAGAAAAAATAGAAGTCTACTGAATTAATTTTTTTAAAGAAAAGAGATCAGATCAAATATTTCTTTGTTTTTCCTTTTGGAAACTTTATGTATAATTCTTTCTGCCTGCCTGCTTTTCTGCAAAGATGAGGTGTACANCTTTGTTTTTCCTTTTGGAAACTTTATGTATAATTCTTTCTGCCTGCCTGCTTTTCTGCAAAGATGAGGTGTACAGATTTCAGTTCCCTGCTATGAAAAGTGATGTGGTGGCAATTTTATAACTGTTGCTTTCTGATTTTTATCAGAGTGAGAAAATAATTAAAATTATTATTGATTTGCAAGTAGTAAACTTCATATTTTGATTTCTCCATTTTAGTTTAATATAATTTGCAATAAATGTACATATTGTTGTTTGTTTCGTGAAGCATATCACTTTAAAATGGTTTTTACTCCTGTGACTATGATGGAATATTTGGGATTTTTAAGGAGTAATGACTATCCAGCATTTGGTTTTATAATGTTTGTCACCAGATTTTTATTATTGATGTAAAAAAAAAAAAAGTCAATTTTTTAAAATAGTTGGACTTTGGCAGCTTTGTAAGGAAAGTTGGAGATGTTTAGGATTGCTATCAATTTTCAGCATTGTGCTTTTAGGAAGTGTTTTTGCTTTTGTCTGCTGGTCTCGGCTCAGTTTTTGTGTTTATTTTAGAAGACAATTGTTGCATCAATATATTATGTTTCTTGGCATTGTTCAGTATAGGTAATGTGTACACTTTTTGTGTACACAATCATATTTAAGTTTTATGCATAAAATAAATGCTTCTAGATGTCATATGGCAGTCTTTCTTAATCTTTTTATCTTATCGTTATGAATTTTTTAATGTGAAAGGGCTAAAGTCATAAAGAACATGATTTCAGTCAACTCTCCATTATCTACATGAAATAGTGGCTATGGGCCGGGCGTGGTGGCTCACGCCTGTAATCCTAGCACTCTGGGAGGCTGAGGTGGGTGGATTGCTCGAGGTCAGGAGTTTGAAACCAGCCTGAGCAAGAGCAAGACCCCGTCTCTACTGTAAATAGAAAGAAATTAATTGGCCAACTAATATATATGGAAAAAATTAGCCGGGCATGGTGGCGCATGCCTGTAGTCCCAGCTACTCGGGAGGCTGAGGCAGTAGGATCCCTTGAGCCCAGGAGTTTTAGGTTGCTGTGAGCTAGGCTGGGCAACAAAGCGAGACTCTGTCTCAAAAAAAAAGAGAAATAGTGGCTATGCCTTGGGTTTTTAATTTTGTGGTAATCATAAATTTAAAAACAAAATATTGAAGGCATATTGTAAGACCTGATTCAGGAGGAACTTGGAATTTGTCTATCATGCTCAGAGCTCCTTCCTGCTCCCTATGCACACTGGGCTCCTCCCACAGCCTTAGCAGAGTGTGCTCACGCCATTTCGTCACACACTTACTGCATGCAGATGAAAGGGAGGAAACAGCATCTGTGTTATAACTTGGTCTCGAGAGCCTATATTCTACATGGGATGTAAAACAAACAGTGAAATATGTCAAAAGCAACTTTGTTGGGATTAAATGTCACTTATGTTCTCATAGATAATCAAGAGTTGGCTGTAGACTGTGAGTGAAAGATGGATAATTCTTTTAAATATGCATATATATACACATGTAAGTACCAGAGAATTGCTAGGAAACGATGGATACCAATGACACTTTCTTTTGCCTCTTCATAACCCTTTAGAACGTGTAAAATATTGCCTCCAACATACTGAAAAAGACCATTATGCATTAGTATCAGAAGTCCCTAAAGCAGTCAGTGAGCGTGTTGGATTTAGCACCAGACAACTTGATTGTTAAGACCTCCAATTCGTCACCAATAAAAATTGCATTGACCTTTCTCCTTTTGACTGATTGCCCATGGTTTGCTAGGTTATCAAGTGTTAAGTCATATCAAACAAAATGTAGCAGAACCATTCGAATCAACGAATGTATGGCTATTTAGATTTTTGCAGGAGACAAGTTAGCTAAAGGATCTGGTCCTCATATGGATCGATGTAAATGGCCCACCCCGTCTGGCACTAAGGGAAGCAAGAATAGGATGGTAGAAAGATCAAGCTGATGGGAAGGCACTTGTTTATGAGAAATTTGTCAGTTTTCCTTTAAAAGGGAAAATTTTAAATCTCTTAGGAATTTGGTATATTCACACCTCAGAGAACCACAACACAAAAGTGCAGACTTATATTTGAGAATTAATGTTAACACTTTGCGTCTAGTTTGAAGCTTCTTGTATTTGTCTAAAACTACAAGCCAGAATTTTGTATCTCCTTTGATAAAAGTGTGTATAATGTAAAGTAGTTTTGCATATACTTGTGCTGCACATGGGCTGAATTTTTAAAATTTTTTTAAAGACTTGAAGCAGAACCTTGTAATTTGTGTAAATGACAAGTGTAAAGTCCTATCATAAAATGCTAAGAAATATGCACTGTTTCAAATAAAACCAAGAAATGCAGCATTATATAGTAGTGTGGAGCCCTGAATATTCATGTACTCCTGGTATGTCACAAGTTGACAAAATGTCTGCATATTTTCTGTTTAGATTCTGGAGTCTCCATATGCTAATAAGAAATCAAATACTACCTTCAAATTTCCTTCCTAGGTACTCTGATCTGGCTTACAATGACTTAGGAAGAACATGATGGTAAATTCTGATGGACATATGGAAAACCTGAGAAGTTGTTTTTCAACTTAAAAATTTAGTAGCAGCCTTTCATTCATAGTATCCTGTGATTCATGTATTTATTGCAAATTTTGAACATGCATATTTGGTTTTAGTTTAATAACTAGTGTATGGAGAGCAAGCAGGTTACATAAATGCCTGGAATAAGAGGTGAGAGAAGCTACCATGTCTAGTTAGGTATTTTACCTTTAACCACTTCCGTCGGAGCATCCGACAGCCACACCGAGCGTCGACAGCCGTGATATGACTTTTCTAGTTTTTATTTATCAAAATAAAACCGTGAACATTTAAAAATGACGTAGTGAAAACACATATGTGCATGCCACCTATTCGGATTTGCGTTACAAGGAAAGCGCCTGTGAAGTGACACAAGCTGTCAGTGCTGTCAAGCTTCCTCCTCCCACGAGAGGAACCGGCCTCGCGGTCGCCGCAGCACAGAGCGCCCGGGCCTGGGAGCGCGGCCGCGGGCGCCGCATGGAAGCGGTTAATGGATTTGTCTTTCCACACCCTGATGCTTGTATTGTCAAGACTTCTTTCTCTGCTAGTCACATAAACCATCAGCAGAAACCACTACTAAGCCACCAGTCTCCAGTAGTTGTGACAAGCCCTGAAGCCTGCCCAGGTGACAACGGTGGCGCCGCTGTCGGCCACAGCTAGGAACGGTGGAAATGGGACTACAGACTCGAACTCCTTTCTTCCTATAAACCAGAGGACCAGAGCTCCAAGTTTTCATTCCCATATGGGTAATAACCTTCATTATTCCATTTTGTGTCTTATTTTCAAAGTCTAACAGGAACGCAAAAAGTCCCGGTGTTTTTTTTTAGACACAGAGTCTTGCTCTGTCACCCAGGCTAGAGTGAGTGCCGTGGCGTCAGCCTCGCTCACAGCAACCTCACACTCCTGGGCTCAAGCAATCCTGCTGCCTCAGCCTCCCGAGTAGCTGGGACTACAGGCAAGTGCCACCATGCCCGGCTAATTTTTTCTATATATATTAGTTGGCCAATTAATTTCTTTCTATTTGTAGTAGAGACGGGGTCTCGCTCTTGCTCAGGCTGGCCTCAAACTCCTGAGCTCAAGCGATCCTCCTGCCTCAGCCTCCCGAGTAGCTGGGACTAGAGACGGGGTCTCGCTCTTGCTCAGGCTGGTTTCGAACTCCTGACCTCGAGCAATCCGCCCGCCTCGGCCTCCCAGAGAGCTAGGATTACAGGTGTGAGAAAAGGTCCCGTTTCTAAGGAACCCCAGTCAGGTTGGGTATCATTACTGGCCGCTAACCTCATTCTCCAGCCACCCTGTTGGCAAGGACCATGTCATTCCGAACAGAACTCCATTCTCCTCAGCAAACAGCACCACGCCCGCTCTTCCTGAGGAAGCTTGGGAAGCAGCCGGCCCGGGCCCCTCGCGCCTGCGAAGGCCGCTACACCGAGGCCGGGCGTGGCCATTTTCTTCACCACAGGAATAAGGAAATTCGGTGGAATCCGCGGGGACGGGGACAAGCGGGGCTGTCGCCGAAAGCACTGAGATGGCGCCTGGCAGGGACCCGAGCCTGCGGCAACGGCACACGCCGCCCGGCCGGCCTTCCGCGCAGAGACGCGGCCGAGAGCGGCCGCGCCAACCGCCTGCCCGCCCCGAGACCCCCCCCCCCCCCTGCCCGCCCCGAGACCCCGCCCACCGCCCTGAGACCCCGCCCCCGCCTGCCCGCCCCGAGACCCCGCCCCCGCCTGCCCGCCCCGAGCCCCTCCTGCCCGCCCCGAGCCCCCCCCCTCCTGCCCGAGTGTCACCCCCGCCGGCCCGAGCCGGCCCCCCCCAGAGCGGCTCTCGCCCGAGGCCCCGCCTACGTGGCGGGGGGCGGGCAGAAGCAGGCGCCGTGCGAAGCGCAGCTCCCCAAGACCCGGCGCAGCCCGACCTCGCTGAGCACGGCCCTCAGGAACTCCCCGCTCGCCTCGAGCGCAGACCCAGGGGTGCCGATAATCCCTGTGGCTTTTTTGGACACACTTCGAACAACCCTAGGGACTTGGTGGGCTTCTCCAAAGCAAGGTTCAGTGGGGACCCAGGCAGTGTCCCCATGAATGGGTGCATTTCAGTTTTCTTCTGAGCCGGTTTTTTTTTTTTTTTTTCAGAGACAGAGTCTCGCTCTCTTGCCCAGGCTGGAGTGAGTGCTGTGGTATCAGCCTAGCTCACAGCAACCTCAAACTCCTGGGCTCAAGCGATCCTCCTGCCTCAGCCTCCCGAGTAGCTGGAACTACAGGCATGCGCCACCACGCCCGGCTAATTTTTTCTATTTTTGGTAGAGACAGAGACTCGCTCTTGCTCAGGCTGGTCTCGAACTCCTGACCTCTAACGATCCACGCCCCTAGGCCTCCCAGAGTGTTGGGATTACAGGTGTGAGCCACCCGGCGGGGCCCTGATCGCTATTCTTCAACAATAATTGAGCAGAGGCCCAGAAAGAGCGGGCATCGCAACCAGATGCTGTGCCCTTAGGACAGCCGAGTCGGGAACGCACAGTCGCCCGGATGCACGAGCACGTTTGCTCTGTAAGTTCCGGCGGAACTCCGTGCGGCTGAGGTCGAACACCTCAAGTGGCAGTCTAGCGGCAGCCAGAGGGTGACGGAAATGTACCTTCAAAATGGTGGCGAGCCCAGGAGCCACCGCTGCGTCTCCTGGAGAAAGGGGCCGGAGGAGGCCGACCTCCGCCCCGGCCGCTCAGGAGGGGAGGGCCCGCGGCAAGCGCGGTCGGGAACCTGGAGGCTGCGCAGGGCCCACGCCGCAGGGCGCCAGCCTGGCCGGCTGCGTGGCGGAGGCCGGAACAGCCTCCCGCTTAGCAGTGTGAGGGTTGCCTCCTCGTGCTTCACGAAGCTCAGCCCGCTAAGATGGTTTTCCCTTCGCTCACTCTGCAGACCTGCTTCCTCCATGGGTCAAGGCCCAGCGAGGCTCTTTGGAAATGGCCGCCCCGCAGCGTCGGTTCCTACTGCCGCCGTCACACCTGGAGGGCTGTTCCCTGATTGCCTCGTCTGCCCTGGCCTAATCCTGTATTCCTAGCACTTGGGGAGGCCAAGGCAGGAGAACGGCTTGAGGCCAGCCCGAGTAACATACTGAGCCCTGTCTCTACAAAACAAACAAAAAAAAGCAGAAAAATTAGCTAGTCATGATGGTGTGTGCCCGTACAGGATACAGACCCTATCTCAAAAAAACAAATACGAAAAAAGAGACAAAATTCATTTGTCTTGTAGGATGTTTAGCAGCAAAAAAAAGAAAAAGAAAAAAGCAAGACACAGAAGAGAAGATCTCCCATCCTACATTCAAAGCTAATAAAAAGGACCAATTTTCATCAAAAGTGTTACCCTTTACATGTGCAGGCACATTCAACCCTCACAATCATCGCACAAGGCACTACCGTTTTCGCGCCCGTTCCGCACGTCACCGAAACCCCGGAAGCGACGCGGTAGCCACGCGTACCCAGGCTGCGGCCGGCGCCCGTGCTTTCCGCTTGGCTGGGGCGCAGGCACCGCGGCCCGCTCTCTCCGACGCCCACGGCAACGGGCGACACGGGCAGCACGCGCCGCGCCACGGGTCGGGGAAGAAGCTGTGAGGACGCCGCCTGCTGGCTACTGTCGCCGGCCTTCAGCGAACAGTGTCTGATGAAATTAAGAGATAAAATTAAATGAGCCTCTATCTACTGGTGAACGGACACGCAAAATGCGGCCCAGCCACACAAGGGAACACGACTGGGCGGTGACGAGGGAGGGACGCGGACACGTCGCGGCAGCGCCCTGCTAAGGGGGCACAGCCAGACAGAGACCACACACTGCATGCTGCCTCGATGGGAAATTTCCAGAAAGGGCAAATCTCTGGAGACAGAAAAATTAGTGGTTACGTGAGACTAGGGGTGACCTAGCACAAGATCTCACTAGAATGACAGTCGCACAACTCAGTAAATTTCACACAAATCATTGAATTGTACATTTACAGCAGATGAATTTTGTGGAATTTAAATTGTACCTCACTAAAGTTTCAAATTAATAAATGAGATGTATCTTCCAAAAACTTCTAACCACACAACGCAAAGCAGCGCCTGCGTCCGCACGGATTATAATGGCTGACGCGTTTCGTCAGGAGCGCCGTGAGGAACAGCGACGGAGCCACAGGCAAGCCCTTCGGGACCTGCCGGGTCTCGTCCTCGGCTCCGCAGACCGGGAACCCGTTTCCGCCCGGTCGTGGTCACAAGACTGCCTTCAAGCCAGAGACGCAAAAGACGACGCGCAAGCCCGGCGGCCCGGCCGCTTCTCCGCGCGGGGGACCTGCCGGCGCCCTGGCCGCGCCGTCGCCGCCCGCCCCGCGGGGCCCTGGGAATTCGAGTGGCCGACCGAGTAGCTCGCACTCTGGAGGGCGGGAAAACTCGGCTTCGAGGTTTCAGAGCCAGTGGCAGCGCCATGAGTGGTCGGAATCGGGCCTGTGGAGACACGGCGTCCACTGCCAGTTCCGGGGCGCTCTGGCCGGCGAGCAGCTCGGTCCGGCCCCGCTGGGCGCTGGCCCTGCCCGTGGCGTGGCGTGGCGCGCGCGAGTCCCACGCGGCAGAAGTCCCGGCCTTAGTACCTGCCGCGCGCTCACCGCCTGCTGCCCCAGCCAGAGCAGCAGCGGTCCACATTTCCCTTTTCCCTCAAGGGCTGCAGCCTGCCACTACTTCTGAGCTATGATGACGCCACTGCACTGCACCTGGGGTGACAGAGTGAGACTCTGTCTAAAGAAAAAGAAAAAAGAAACCTGGAATCTACCATTCAACATACAGAATTAGTTGATCCTCATCTTCAGTCCATGACTGGCATCTTTCAGTCTTAAGACTTTTTGTTTCACATCCTGGAAACAGCAATGAGTGCCTCTCATGTGCCACGAGAATAATGAGATTCTGTATAAAGACCTTCCAGTCAGCTGGGGTAGATACCTAACAAGAATATAAGGTGAAATGACACGCCTGTAATCCTAGCACTCTGGGAGGCTGAGGCAGGTGGATCGCTGAAGGTCAGGAGTTCGAAACCAGCCTGAGCAAGAGCGAGACCCCATCTCTACTATAAATAGAAAGAAATTAATTGGCCAACTAATATATATATTAAAAAAAAAAATAGCTGGGCATGGTGGCGCATGCCTGTAGTCCCAGCTACTCTGGGAGGCTGAGGCAGGAGGATCTCTTGAACCCAGGAGTTTGAGGTTGCTGTGAGCTAGGCTGACGCCATGGCACTCACTCTAGCCTGGGCAACAGAGTGAGACTCTGTCTCAAAAAAAAAAAAATATATAAGGTGAAATGTATGTTAAGTACTGGAACAGTTAAGTCATCTGTGAGATTTGGAAAGGTTTCATGGTGGTGCTAGCATTTGGGGTTGGACTTGAAGGATAAAATTTCAATTTATAGAAATGAATCACATTCCAAAAGAAGAAACTAATTTTAAATGTACAGAGGCAAGAGGCACAATGTGTACTTAAAGAACCATTACCACAGGGAGAAAATGGATGGTCTTTTAGTATAAACTTTTATTTTATTTTATTTTATTTTGTGACAGAGTCTTGCTTTGTTGCCCAGGCTAGAGTGAGTGCCATGGTGTCAGCCTAGCTCACAGCAACCTCAAACTCCTGGGCTCAAGCAACCCTCCTGCCTCAGCCTCCCGAGTAGCTGGGACTACAGGCATGTGCCACCATGCCCGGCTAAGTTTTTCTATAAATATTAGTTGGCCAATTAATTTATTTCTATTTATAGTAGAGACGGGTCTTGCTCTTGCTCAGGCTGGTTTCGAACTCCTGAACTCAAACGATCCGCCCACCTCAGCCTCTCAGAGAGCTAGGATTACAGGCGTGAGCCACTGCGCCTGGCTTAAACTTTTATTTTTTATAAGAAGAATAAATGAATGGTGGTTAAAGAAACAAAAAACTTATAATGAAAATAAGTCTTTTGCCTAGTATTTTCTAGTCCTTGAACTTATCTTTTTTTTTTTTATTATTTATTTATTTAGTGACAGAGTCTCACTCTGTTGCCCAGGCTAGAGTGCCCTGGCGTCAGCCTAGCTCACAGCAACCTCAAACTCCTGGGCTCAAGCCATCCTCCTGCCTCAGCCTCCCGAGTAGCTGGGACTACAGGCATGCACCACCATGTCCGGCTAATTTTTTCTATATATTTTTAGTTGTGCAGCTAATTTCTTTCTATTTTTAGTAGAGACGGGGTCTTGCTCTTGCTCAGGCTGGTCTTGAACTCCTGACCTTGAGTCTCGGCCTCCCACAGTGCTAGGATTACAGGCATGAGCTACAGAGCCTGGCCCTGAACTTACTCTTCAGAGATAAACTTTCTTAACTGTTTCTTCAGAAAGTTGCCATCTTTTAAAATAATAAGCTTCGAAATGTTTTAATTTATAAATTCTGGATATATCTACAAATCTGCCCTGAAAGATGAAAATTTTGCATTTTTAGAGATAACCTCCTCCATCTTGCAATACAGATTTATCATTACATTTGGTTAAATCGATTATCAGTATTCATTACATTGCAAATGTTGCTCATGAAGAGCTAAATTGTATATTTTAATTATATGTCTTCTCTTGAGAAGAGGCTCTTATGGAATATTAGTTAAGAGTTTTGGAGCCATACTGGGGTTCAAACCCTAGATTAGGCACTTCCTAGCTGGGTTAATTCTGAGCAAGTTATTTAATCTTTCTGTCCCTGTTTCCTCATCTGTAAAATGAAGACAAGACTACATGGCCTTGGTAAAGATTAAAGTAGTTAATATGTGTAAAGTAGTCAGAACAATTGATATTTAGTATACACTCAAAAAATGTCAGCTCAGCCAGGCACCACCCTGTAGTCCCAGCTTCTAGGGAGCCTGAGGTGGGAGATCACTTGAGCTCAGGAATTTGAGGTTACAGTGAACTATGATAGCACCACTGCACTCCAGCCTGGGCAATAGAGTGAGACGCTGTCTCTAAAAGATACATAAAATAGAAATTTAAAAATCTCAGCTCTTACTATCACTATTGAGTTTTGTCCTAGAGTTTATAATTGTCTTTCTCTTAGGTATTTCCAATTGCTCCATCCGTGTAGGACACGGACTGCAGTCCTCAAGGATCTCATCCACATGGAAAGAATAAACAGGGTTATGCAGTAAGGCCATCTGTCTCCACATCAAGTGTTTTATCAAGTCCCCTTTGCAAGGGTCCTCCCTCCCAAAGCCTTGCATCTTTCCTGCATTGCTCTCCTGAGTTAGATCCACTGTTTGACTTTGAGTATCTTTATTTTTTTTATATACTCCATTTTGCTATAGCATATCTACAAGCAACTTAAGATGGTCTGGCTAACTGACATTTCTGAATCTTTGAATGTAAAAAAAAAAAAGAGTTCTTATTCCAGGCTAATAAATGACCTTCAGATTGGATGAAAATATAGACTGACAATAACTTATATCAGCATTTAAAAACTGTCCCACTGTCTGTTAGAATACAGTGTAGTTTGTAAGAAATCTGATGTTGCTGATTTATGCTCTTTTCTCTCAAGGAGACTTTAGGGTCTCCTCTTCTGCCCAGTACTCTAGAATTAGTTGAAGATGTGTGAGTCTTTTTTTCTTATTGATCACACCGAACTATTGGGTCTTTTGATCTGAGAATTTGTGTTGTTCAGCTCTAAAATGTTTTATGCTATTTTGTAATTTGTAATTTAAGGCCTCCATTTTCTCTAGTATCTCTTGGTGGAGTTTAACTCTTCTGTGTTTTCTCTCTGGGATCAGTTATTAAACCTTCTGGGTTGATATATTTCTCATATTTTTGCTCCTATTTTCTATTTGCCTTTTACTTCTTTCCATGGAGATGTCCTCTATTTTCTAACCCTTATTCATTCATTCATTCAAACAAGTATTTACTGGTGACTGCTGAGCTAGTATCTTTTTCTATGTACCAGGCAACACTCTGGGCATTGGAGATATAGCAATAAATATGACAAATCCCCATCCTCATGTTGGACAAAATTAAAAAGTGGGTTGGCCGGGCGCAGTGGCTCACGCCTGTAATCCTAGCACTCTGGGAGGCTGAGACGGACGGATTGCTTGAGGTCAGGAGTTCGAAACCAGCCTGAGCAAGAGCGAGACCCCGTCTCTACTATAAATAGAAATAAATTAATTGGCCAACTAATGTATATAGAAAAAAAATTAGCTGGGCATGGTGGTGCATGCCTGTAGTCCCAGCTACTCGGGAGGCTGAGGCAGGAGGATTGCTTGAGTCCAGGAGATTGAGGTTGCTGTGAACTAGGCTGACGCCACGGCACTCACTCTAGCCTGGGCAACGAAGTGAGACTCTGTCTTAAAAAAAAAAAAAGTGGGTTAACAGAAAGTGCGATAACATGTCATAAAGGAAAATTAAGCAGGGAGAGGGGAGAAGGGGGATGGGACTAGAAGCCATTTCCGCTAGGGTGGTCAGGTAACAAGGCAGGCCTGACATTTGGATGGCAATGAATGAGATGATCAAGCAAGTCATGTGACAATCTCAGGGAAGAGCATGCCAAGCTGATGAAACTCAGGTCCTACTTGAAAGACCTGAGTTTGCAACAAGCCTGGCATTTGACAAAGAGCAAGAGGCCAGTATGTCTAGTGTAAAATAAGCAAGGGGGAGATAAAAGAGATAAGGCCAGCGGTAGTCAGGAATAGAAGGGATAGGAAGGCCATGTAAGGTATTGTGGTTATGATAAGGAGCATGGATTTTATTCTAAATTTAGTTAAAAGTCATTTTGAGCAGGCAACTACCATTAAAAAGAAAAAGGGTATTTTTTTGTTTGTTTTTTTTTTGAGACAGAGTCTCACTTTATTGCCCAGGCTAGAGTGAGTGCCGTGGCATCAGCCTAGCTCACAGCAACCTCAAACTCCTGGGCTCAAGCAATCCTGCTGCCTCAGCCTCCCAAGCAACTGGGACTACAGGCATGCGCCACCATGCCCGGCTAATTTTTTTTTTTTTCTATATATATTAGTTGGCCAATTAATTTCTTTCCGTTTATAGTAGAGATGGGGTCTCCCTCTTGCTCAGGATGGTCTCGAACTCCTGAGCTCAAATGATCCGCCCACCTCGGCCTCCCAGAGAGCTAGGATTACAGGCG